>JANHZT010005631.1:473924-485542 GCA_032468215.1 Stegonotus admiraltiensis
ATTTAAAAGAAAACAAGGGTTTTTTTCTTTTAAATGCCTTTGATGAGCCACGCAATCATCAGAGGCTTTTTTTTTTTTACTTTTAAAAGCATTTTTTCAGCCGAAGTTGTAGAAAAAATGCTTTTAAAAGTAAAAGAAAAGCATCTGATGATTGGGCGATCCAGTCCGAACGGGAGTATTTCACTCCTGATCTACACATTTGATAAGGATCCATTGTGCCCCATAGTATACAGAGGAACTGAGAAGGATGAAACGCATGAGGAGACATCTAGAGCGCCACTGGCAGAAGACAGGGGATGAACTCAATTGAACACGGGTAAGAGCTGCTATTACAGCTTACCTCTTGGTGATTCGTGGGGCAAAGTGTGAATACTTCTACATACTAATTGCATCTGCAGATAATCGCCCAGTGACTCTCTTTAAGGTGAGCCATCTCCTCCTGGGAAAGGAGGAGATTGATGTCCACCTGAAGGGACAAGCTGAGGAGTTTACAGATTTTCTGGAAGACAAAATCACTCAGCTTCGTTCCTAATTAGATGCCAGCGTGGTTGCTGTCCGATGGAAGCCCTTGAGGCAGGTTCTTGCCCTGTTATCTGGGAACAGTTTGACCTTGTTGCTACCAAGGAGAAGTGGAGAGGATCTTAGGGTGTATGCGCGCAAGCACCTGTGTATTACACCCATGTCCCTCCTGGCTTGTGAAAGCTTCCCAAGAGGTAATAGGCAGGTGGACTCTGGCAGTGATTAATGCTTCCCTACAGGAGGGGGCAGTGCTCCAGCACTTTAAGGAGGCTGTGGTCTGCCCTTTTCTTAAGAAGACATCACTAGATTCCACCCAGTTGGATAATTTCCATTCTGTCTCCAATCTTCCCTTTGTCGGGAAGATGGTTGCATGGCAGCTCCAGAGGTTTCTGGATGAAATGGATTATCTTGACGCCTACCAGTCAGGATTCAGACCTGGATTTGGGACAGAAACGATATTGGTTGCACTTTTGGATGTTCTCTGGTGGGAGCAGGATGGGGGTAGTACATCCATCCTTGTTCTACTTGACCTCTCGGTGGCTTTTTATATCACTGACCATGATATTCTTCTGGAGCAGCTTTGGGGGATGGGAGTGGGAGACCTTGTGGTATCCTGGTTCACTTCCTTCCTCTGCAGCCACTCTCAGTCGGTGCTGATAGGAGGGGAGAGATCCAGCTCTCACCCACTGTTATGTGGGGTACCACAGGGTTCGGTACTCTCTCCACCTCTGTTCAACATTTACATGAAGCCGCTGGCTGAGATCATTGGTCACCATGGACTGAGGTACCATCAATATGCTGATGATACTCAGCTGTATGTCTCAGCCCATGGTGAGTTAAGTGATGCCATGTCCTCCCTCTCGCAGTGCCTGGGGGCTGTTAGGGGGTGGATGAGGAACAATGGGTTGAAACTAAACCCTGGCAAGACCGAGTGGCTCTGGGTTGGGGTTTGTTGGCTCAGGGAGAATTGCCATCTTTGGTCTTGGATGGGGTGGCAATATCCCAAACAGATCCTGAGCATAATCTGGGGGTTCTCCTGGACTCACAACTCCTGCTCAAAGAGCAGGTGATGGTCACGGCCAGGAGGGCCTTCACACAACTGCGAGTTGTGCACCAGTTATGCCCTTTCCTGGACCAGCAATCCCTACTCACAGTCACTCATGCCACTTCCCATCTTGACTATTGCAACACGCTCTACATGGGGCTGCCCTTGAAGAGCATCCGGAAGCTCCAGTTGGTGCAAAATGCAGTGGCCCGCACGGTTTTGTGCAGACCCTGGTGTGCACATATATCACCTCTCCTGCGGGAGCGGCACTGGCTGCTGATTTGCTTCCAGGTGCAATTCAAGGTGCTGGTTGTCACCTTTAAAGCCCTTCATGCTTGGGACCAGGTTATCTGAGGGACTGTCTCTTGCCGGTCACATCTACCCAACCCATTAGAGCAGGGAGGCAGGGAATGTTGCGGGACCCATCCCCGAGGGAAATACACCTGGTGGGACTCAGAAGAAGGGCCTTCTCTGTGGTGGCTCCCTCTCTCTAGAACATCATTCCCCCAGAGATTAGAACGGCCCCCATCCTAATTCTCTTCTGGAAGGTATTCAAGATCTGGTTCTGCCAGCAGGCCTGGGGAACCCAGAGCAGGATGGAGCCCATTAAATGGCTCGTGTAATTGGCTGCCACTGGGGCGAGAGGTGGGGATCAGAGGTGATTTTATTACATTAACTTATTTGATTTTTTATGAGTTTTACTGTTTTTTAAATGTGGTTTTTTATATTCTGTAAGCCACCTTGAGTCGCCATGGGTGAATAGGCGGCAATATAAATCTAATAAATCTAATAAATAAATAAATAAATAAATAAATAAAGATTATGAACTGACAATATTGGCAATAGGTGCTAGTTGAGCATCAAGACTTGACTCTTGTGATACTCTACTCAATATTTTAATAACTATTTCCAGTTTGATAAGGCACAGTTCATCTTTGTTATGTACCCATTTAATTGTCATACTATTCAGCCAACACTAAGTAACTTGCTAATCAGAATATCACCAATACATTATCAAATGGCTTGCTAGGAAATACACAGATTTTTTGGTTGTTTATTATTTAATTCACAACATTTGGTGGTTATTTAGATTTGAATTTCAATATATTCATTTACCTTTGCGTTTTCAATACAAGGACAGATAGCCCAGGCTGCGCTGGCTTGAACGCCTGGGTGAGGATTTTTCAACAATGACCATAATAAGCGAACGCCATCCAAGCGATCAATTATCCTATCAAACAGAAACATAGAAAATATTTAACTGAAAATTAGAAGATAAAAAAATATGTGTTTGATTAATTGAATGATAGCTTATTTATCCAAGTTCAATTTATTCAATTCTATCATTAAGGCTATGGATATTCTGTATGAATAGGTTTATTATAGTAATTTTTAAATAGAAATAAACTATATTTTTAAGAATTGGATGGTTGTATATACATCATTTAAAAATATAATTGTAGGTATTCAAAAATATATACTTTGTATCTGATAAGTAAGATATACAATTTCATAATAGTTTGCTTTAAAAATAATTCCTCATGAAAATAAAAATAAAATGATACTATATAGAAGGACTCTAGTAAACTGCAAACAAGCCATGTGACTTTTTAACAAGCTTTATGCAAAGTCAAACCAAAATTGAAACATACTGGTTTCTTTCATATAGCAATAAATACTTTCCAAAACAAATATTTATGCCAAAAAACTATGTACTTTATATTGAGTTTATGCTTAATTTATTTAACTTGCTCTATGACATATTTTAAATATCTATGTGCTCACCTAACATTCAAAATGAAAATGGGTCACACTACCACAGTGCACTCTTTGTTGGGTATGAATAACGTACGACTTGTTTCTCATGCTTTCCCTAAGACAAGACTAACACTGAATACTCTGTTATAATTGCTTAAACATACTGTAATCAAAGTATCTTCATGTCTAGCTGAAAAATGAATTATCATCAGAGCCATCTTTAAACCATCTGTCTTATGTTTATATATCAATCAGTCTAGGGGATCATAACTTCATATTAAAATCCACAGAGTACTTTAAAATGGAGAGGAAGACCAAACAAAACTTAATATCCTTTACAAACTTAGTTTTGTTCAGGAAGATATGCAAAATTCAAAGCAGATGAGGTGAAGATAAAGAGACTCCAGCACACTTTGATTTATAACCTCATGTTTAATTTTAAGGTTTGTCCATGTCTAACTGTGAATACATTATTTTGGAAATAAAATAGATATTTTACCTATGTAGAACTCAAATAAGACATCTAATTTATGTTCATTATGTAAAATGAGTTTGCAAGGAATGAAAAGCACAAAAACAACCTAGTAGATAATCATACACTTATTATAACCCAGCTAGAATGCTTTAGGAAACACAATTTTGTCTAATGTAACTGTAGCTTTACTTAAATCAATGCAATCTGGTTATATAACTTTGTTTCTAACATTCAGGTAATTTGGAAAAGACTAATATTAATTTTTGGAAAAAGCTACTGTCAATTTCAAACATTACATAACGCAAATTTATATTGCCAGCACAGATAATGCAAAAAAAAAAGTTTTGCCTGGAAAATAGGAAATAAAATTTTAGGCTAACAAATAATTTAAAAAGTTGATAGAAATAAAATTAAAAGCTATTTAAGAAACATGTGATAGAGGATAAATGAGAACACTAAAATCTATTTAATGAATTCTAAATTCTAGTCCAGATAGTTTGATAATATTTTACAAACATATATATATGTGTGTGTGTGTGTGTGTGTGTGTGTGTGTGTGTTTGACAATCAATACACACACACACACACATATTCAATAGCATTTAGTTTCAATGTCTGTTTAATTATCTCTTAAACCATCCTACTTCTAAAATCCAGATCTTAGTTTTAGCAGTTTAGAATGAGGCAGCCAAGCCTGACCAGTAATCTGATCAAGATCTCTCAACAAGGCCCTACATGACAGTGGTTTCCAGATATATATATGCCTTCTATTCAAAGATCTGCATTATATCAACTGTACCACACTACTATTTAATAAGATAAAGATTTACTTTTTTGATTTGATACAGCCCATTCAGTTACAGACTTGAAAAATTATGTTGCTATTGGTACAGCATTACATTACTCTGTCTTCCTTATCTCCACTGTTTTCTATTCACATTTTCGACTTTCATTATCTGTACAAGTTCATTTGCAATCAGCTTTGAACTACAAGTCCAGCAATTATGAATAGGATTTGCATCTCACACAGCATCCGCTGGGGCTCACTTTATAAATGGGGCATAGTATCTTCCCCTCAGTATGACTGTGGGGTCCCACATCAAACTGTAGATCACATTATGACCTATTGTATGCTAAGGGCACATACTGGACCAGTAACTGATTTTTTAAAAATATAAACAATGCTGCACTTAGATGGCCTAGACATTGGTATTTAAATATAGATCTTTTAAACATTTATATTTACTATGTTTTGCCATTCTAGGTGAAATGTTAATATATATTGGTAGTCCATATATGATATGCCATACGCTAAATAAAAAAGTAATGCAGTCAGGCCAAGTAAGATATCCAGAATCGCTTCTGATGAACCTAGTTTTCTGCTTCCTATTCATTATTTTAATCATAACACTCTCCTTAAGGAATCATTTACTCTCTACCCATTTATCTAGGCGTGAGTATCTTGGAGGTCTAATTCTTAAGTTTCAGTTCACAAAGGTAATGGTAAGACCCAGAGGGCTGAAAGGCACAGAACCCACAAGCTTTCAACAGAAAGACTCCTTAAAACGGTTTATGCTGGCCTTGCTATTGAGACCAGCAATACAATCCAGATGGTTTAGGATGGAAGCTCAAGCCCTGAATTGTCCAACTGGCCTGTTAGAGATAAACCAATGCTACAAATAATGTCTTCACCTTGACATTCTTACGACCAGTTGCCAGAAACATTGACTCATTTTCTAGTCTGATTATTTGGATGCAGCAGACTCAGTTCGCTCTTTGCACTCTAGAGTATGGAACAGTTTTGCTACCTCAGCTGACTCTTGAACTGCTAACTGACCTTGTCTTTGCTAAAATCCTTCACTCATTGTTGCTTGACTAGAAGGAAAAGTTGTTGGCTTGCCAAGCACAGTGGTTCTTCTAAGACAAAACGACAAATTTGCTTGATAGGTTTTAGAATGAACTGTCTCCTATATAAGCATCAAGTGACAGGCAGCTTTTGCTCTATGCTGAAAGCCATAGTAAAACCAAAACATATTTAATACAAGTCCTATGTTTTCCTGTTGACCCAGCTATAGAATTTTAATCATGAAGAGACAAATACTATAAAAAGAAATGGACAAAAATATTCTTAGATTGCAAAAAAGAAGCTATTTTTAAGGAATTGAAAGATTATTCATTTTTATTTTCATTTACTTATGGTCATAGACAAAAAAAATAAAGAACGTTGGAAAGGAGAGGAGAGGAGAGGAGAGGAGAGGAGAGGAGAGGAGAGGAGAGGCGCGGAGAGGAGCGGAGAGGATATGACACCCCTTTAGATGGAATCTTGAAGTCTGGATTGTAATACTAAACAGAGTCAAGAATGCCCACTGAAAATTAGCAAGAGATTGTGGCTTGTGACCCCGCTGGCTTCCCTACTGACTTTCTAGGGAAGCTGACAGGAAAGATTGCAAATGACAATCACATGATCACGGGGTGCATAGCAACCAGTCCTAAGTGCAAACAGGTTGCCAAGCGCCCAGATTGCAAGCATGTGACCGCAGGAACCTGCAGTGGTTATAACTTTAGGGAAGGATCATAAGTCCCTTTGTTCAGCATCACTGTAATTTTGAACTGTCACTGAATGAATGATCATTAAAGGAGCGCTACCAGTAGTTTGACTGTAAAGGATCTATCTCTGCTGCTTTCATTTGATCTGATTGTATAACCTGAATACTTAGCTATGACAAACAATATGTTTGCCTTTCCTAAAGAGCTAGAGCTGTTCCTTAATCGTATGTACATGTTTGAGCTCCTAGAACATTATTCTCCAGAATTTGTGCTATTCCCATTAAGACTAGTTTAATTACTTTCCATTACTTTTCTATCATTCCCACTGGGTGAAGTTGTTTCCAGAAGGGCCATCTATAGTATAATCATCATTCTTCAAGAGAGATCCACTATAACCTCAGAATTGTAACTCCTGTGTTTTCCCGCCCTTACTTTTGCACACAAGAAAAACCATTAAACAAGAAGAGAAAACTTTTTGAACAGTAAATCTGGAGGCCAGTCATTCTACAAAACACTAATGGTTTCCTAAAATACTGTGTATGTAAAACAATCTTGGTCACATTGATTACTTTTGCAATTGATACTGGAATATGTCTGCTAGACCCTGATTATTGTTGGTTATGCAATTGCTTTTTTAAACTAATACATGAGCTCATTTAAAAAAAAAGGTTTGCAGGGTTACATTTATTTTACTGCCAAAGTTACAGTTCTAAGTGAATCTACAGCAAGCCAGTTTTGTGCTTTAATAATTTGATATTGAATATTTCCAGGGTAAACAAGCCTCAGACTTTCTCAAAGACACATGCACACACTCAACATCTGTTTCTTATAGCTATCATCCTTTTTGTTACACCAGTAAATGCCAGGACTCTCAAGAAGTCTGACTGCATCTCCTGCCAATTGAGACCACATACACAAATGTAAACAGTGTTATACTGAATATATATATATTGCGCTCCCTGGTAAGATTACAGGTTTCAAGTCTTACAAAGCACAATCTCATCTTTTGGAAAACCGCAGTTCAACTCTTGTAAACTTAAACAAAAAGTTACAAACTGCTTTGATAAATAGTATTGTAAATCTGAGAGTCAAGCTACATCTGGTTGGTTTAGCGAATATTAAATTTTAGTGCATAAGACTTACTGATAGAGTGGTTTGAAGTCAAATAAAATACAACATAAAGGATTTTTAAAAATTTACAGTGCAATTGTGCAGGATAGGTAAACAAACAGAAACACCCTCAAACAAATACACTGGGGAAAATTTTCTAAGAACATGTTTTACATAGTCTAGACCAGCCTCTAGACTATGGTGACCTGGTACTCACCAAATGCTTTGTACAAAATCTCCCAGATTTTTCAGTCAACTTGCCAGATTAGAGAAGGCTGGTCTCTGTAAAAAACTACTTAACTGAAAGCTGGGTGAGTTACATAACTTTTATAAATCAAAAGAGCATTCTGTTGAAATTAGTAACAACATGCATTATTGCCTGTGCTCTATTATCAGCCTGAGGTATCTGTGTAACAAAAGATATTATCATCAGATTCAAGCCTGTATTTCACATACTGGCATTCAGATAAAGTTGTTACTCTTCTGAAATATTCCAATTAGTAGGATTGTGCAAATTATTGGAGGAAAATCTCACCCTACGCTTCTTTAAACCCAAAGTATTGAGCTGTCACATCCTACCAGTGACTCATTGTGGCCATTTCCAACTCTCTTTGCATTTTTTGAGCATATACATGTATGCATGTACAACAAATAGTTCCAGATCCAGAATTTGAGACACTTAGCATTTGGAGCAACAGGTTTTGGGGATACAGGTAGTCCTCAACTTACAACTGTTCATTTAGTGACTGTTCAAAGTCACAATGGCACTGAAAAATATAACTTAGGACTGTTTATCATAGTTATGAACTTTGCAGCCTCCCCATGATCATGTGATCAAAATTCAGATACTAGGCAACTGGTGCATATTAATAAAGTTTGATATGTGTCCCAGGGTCATGTGATCATCTTTTGCAACCTTCTGACAAGCAAAGCCAGATTCACTTAACAACAACCAGGTTACTAACTTATCAACTGCAGTGATTCACTTAACAACTTTGGCAAGAAAAGTCATAAAATGGGGCAAAAGACACTTAACAAATATCTCACTTAACAACAGAAATTTTGGGCACAATTGTGGTTCGTAAGTTGACGACTACCTGTATTTTGTAAAATGTCCTTTCTAAAAGATTAGTAAAATCCCTTCTTCTACTTCCACATCTTGACTATTCATTTTAAACATTTCTCCCTTCTCTGCCCCTTTCCATTGTCTAGCTTTCAAAATATCTACTCTTGCCCCATCTCTCTTCCAGAAAAATATTCTTGGTTCTCCGGTTCCTTTTTTAATTCCCTTAGAATACTTTCCCCTTGGCTTATTTCATCATCCTTATTATTTTTATTATTTTCTCCTCCTTATCATCTTGTTTCATTTGTTTTGTCTGTTCTGTTTTTTCATCTACTCTTTCATTTGGCTCCTCCTCTTTCTGGGCATCTTGATCATTCATTGTCCTTTGTATTATATTTCCCAACTTTTCATCTATGCTCTTGATTTGGTTCATCAGTATCTCCCTTGTACTTTGAATTAACGATGCCATCTCTTCCCAAATTCCACTCATTTCTTCTTGATGAAGCATCTCATTAAATTTTATTGTGTCCCTGTTTTGTCCAATAATCCAAAAACCATATATTCAAGCCTAAAGTCACTTCTCAAAAAATTCAATATTCTTAATGCTTTGTACCCCACAACTGATCAACCTGTTCCTCTGGATAGTCCCATAAGTTTTCCAGAACCTCCTTAAGTCCCTCTATAGATTCTGTCTTGTGTTGTAATCTTCAGGGGTCATTTTAATGATAATGTCTTTCTTATTCTCACATTTAAGTCTCTTGTAATAAGTATTTCCAAGATTTTGGGAATGTGTTATACTTCCTTTCGTCAGCAGGTAGCGCTTTTTGATTAGATTTCAATGTTAACCAATTTTTCCAGTTTTTCACAATATAAAAATAATGTTTTTAAGTAGATAATTCCAGCATTTTTTGCCTTTTCTTCTTTAATTCTTATGCCTTCAGTTTTGAAATTTTCCTCAGTGTGTTAAGTTGCTGATGCTTTTAAAAATAGTTATAAACCTCTCTTTTCCTGGATATTCTTTTGGGATTAAAATTTAAATAAAAAGGATTCTTCTTCTCACCCAGTTCCAGACACTGTTCACCAACTCTGCTCCAGCACAATTCTTAGATATTCCTTGGTTGTCTCAGCTTTGTGGCAGCCATCTTAGACTGCCTCTTCTCCTCGCCATGGCATAGAGAGGAAAATGCTCTTGGGTTCAGCAGGAGAGGAGATCCTGCGACCTCTCAGAGAGCCCCTCCTTAGCTTCACCAACCCTACAAGGCGGCTTTGGCTCCTTTCGGAGCCCAGAAACAGGGAGAAGCCAGCACAGAAACAGAGAGCTCCATTTCTTGTGACTGGTAGTGCCACAACGTCAGCCGGAAGTCCCCTTCTTAAATTAAAACTGGAAAGTTAATAAATCCAGAAAGAAATGTGATAAGCTATGGCTTGATTCACATATTGTACTAAGAAATAATGTGCATTTCTTCATTTGGCTTAGTAAAATGTTTGAACCCTGTCATGAATTGTTTATAGCATACCATGTTATGTGAATTATTGGTTCATCGCACAGTCAGCTAGATATTTAGACTAGATTTGGTAGCGATCAGTGGTCGTGGTGGCAATCAGTGGCGGCAATCAGTGATGGCGGCAATCAGCAGTGGCAGTGATCAGCAGCAATGGCAATCCCACCGCCTAGAAGGCTAATCCAGGAGGCTAATCCAACCATCAGTCAGCTGCTTGGCAGCAAAAGCTCCAGTGTACTCCAGTGGCGGCAGCAGCTCAGCTCAGTTGACCAGTGGTGGACACAACGAGACGAGCCCTGACAAGCAATGTGCTGGGGCTGTGGTAACGTGCTGAACCTGACCAGGCTGTTTGCCGCAAGGACGCTAGCCAGATGAATACCGGATGGATGTTGGAAGGCAGAGGCAGGGGTTTTTTTTTTGTTTTCTTCCTCTAAAGCTAATGTGCATCTTATGATCCGGTGTGTCTTATAGTGCAAAAAATATGGTAGCTTCTTCATTTTCTATGACCTTTTCTATTTTATGATGCCACCAGTTTTTGCCTGCAGGCAAATGGCATTTACTATACATCTTCCAATGCATTGTTGTTGCTACTTTGTCATGCCATTGCTTGTTGTCGGACTGTGCAATCTTCATGCAGCAGCTAATCAGGAGGTTCACTGGGGTAACCATAGCCAGTTTATGCCAAAATCTTTCAATTTTGATTTTCAGATCTTACTACTTTGTGACCTCCAACTCTGTCTTCTAGTCTACTATCTTCTGGTATTGCCACATCAATTACCCATCCTTTTTTTCCTTTTCAGCTACAATTAAATACAGTTATGAGGCAAGACTCTATCATTTTGTATTCAAAACTCCCACAATATTGTAACTTGCTCATTTCTGAATACTTTTTCAACTCTATATTTACACCAATTTTTCATTACTGGAATATAATTTTTATAGATGTTCTAGTAAATTCTGGTAATTGTTTTATATTGTTGTTTGTAATCACTTTCTGTGATCCTCTTTCATAATCTAAGCAAATAATGCAATGTTTCTTCTTGTTTTTTTGCAGAACCTGTACCTTGAATCGTTTGATGATTTTTCAATTCTGGCCTTGATTGCATTAGTTTGAATAGCCTGAACAGGCAAAATCAAGTCTTCAGTTTCTTTTCTTTCTTTCTTTTTTATGTTCCAGTTGTAAGCCATTACCAACTTTTATCTTTATCTGCTTTTCCTTTATTCTTTTTTAGAAATTTATCACATAATACTTTTCATTGACAGCATTCTATTTGTGGCTTTATTAGTTTATTTTGAAATCCATATTTTGTTTCCTGCACGTTTAGTAAATTTCAATTTTTGAATCTTGTTCTGGACTGTCTTTATGTAAAAGCCAATGCATGTGTTTCTTCTGGACAGATTGTTTAATTTGAAGTAAACCTCTGCCTCCACTGCTGCAGGGCAGATATATCAATCAATATAACTCCCTTTTTACAACCCTGTAATCCAGGGGTGAAATGCTCCCAGTTCGGACCGGCTCGGCCGAGTAGGTAGCGATGGCAGCGGGCAGTTCAGAGAACCGGTAGCAAAAATCCCTGCCCCCGCCCCACATGCCCAGCT
>JANHZT010005631.1:485642-496298 GCA_032468215.1 Stegonotus admiraltiensis
CCTAACCACCAAGCCATGCCCACTAATTAAGCCACACCCACAGAACTGGTAGCGAAAATTTTTAGATTTCACCCCTGCTGTAATCCCTTAATTTGAGATCAAATTAAGGGATGGATCTGAGCTTTTATTGGCCAGATGCCCTTCCTGATGTCACGTGGGGTTAGCAGCAGATACTTTTTTCTTTGCACCCTAGGAAAAAAACATCTGCTATCTAGGATTGAACTCTCAACCTTCCAAATGTGAGTCTTCACCACTAGCCCACCACACCGTTCATATCAATCAATATAATTACAGGGATATAATGCATAGTGAATAATCATTAACTTTCTTGTTTTGTGGTTCAAACTGTCCAGTTCAGCTTGTCCTCAGTCAATTGATTAATCAATTGATTAATCAGGTATTGATTACTTTGATGGTATTTCCACTATTCATTTTTTTCTTTTTTCACTGTTTGGGTGTATTCTTTACTAATCAAAATTTTAATTTATCTATGCTTGGTGTTATCCAACTGTAAAATGTCCAGATACTTGAGGGTTTCATCTGATGGCTCCTGATGATTTGGCCAGTCAGCATTTCAATTATATTACTGTTGTGATTTTACCCTGATTTATTGCAGTTGTAGTACATTTCTCTAAGCCAAATAATTATTGTTGTTGCTGTTGTTGTTGCATATTTACAGGGGTGAAATGCTTCCAGTTTAGACTGGATCACCCAATCCGGTAGCGATAGCGGCTGGTGGTTCGACTGGTAGCAAAAATCCCTGCCCCCCCCATGCCCAGCTGAGCCGTGCGATCATCAGAGGTTTTTTTTTTAAAAAAAGCATTTTTTTAAAAATCATTTTAAAATGCTTTTAAAAGTTTTTTAAAAAAGCCTCTGATGATTGTGCGTCTCAGCTAGGATCATCAGAGGCTTTTAAAAGCATTTTTTTCTGCAACCTCTTCAGCTGAAGAGGTTGTAGGGGAAAAAATGCCTTTAAAAGCCTCTGGCAATTCCAGCTGAGTTGCCTGATTGTCAGAGGCTTCTGAAAGCATTTTTTTTGGCAACCTCTTAAGGTTGTAGAAAAAATGCTTTTAAAAGTAAAAAAAAAAATTGGCCATGCCCACCCAGTCACATTACACCCACCCACCACCCATCAAGCCATGCCCACAGAACTGCTAGTAATAAATTTTACATTTCACCACTGCATATTTACCATATGTTAACACAAGATACCTAGACACAGACTGATTATAAAAAAACATCCTTTGTGTCAGTACAGTAATAAAACTTAAATAATATATTAGCAGCATGAAAAAAATATATTTGCCTTTAACCAGAAGAGCCAGACACACCCTTTGGGAAGCCATTTCAAACTGAAGGAATACCACCAAGAAGGCCTACTCCTTGATAACCATTTGCTATATCACAGCATGAGAGAGAATCTGGAGTAGGGCCTCTGAGAATATATTAAACATATCTAACTCAACCACTCTTGATGACACAAACTAAAGGATGTTTGAATATTCTCCTTTGTATGTTCTTTGCTGTACTTTTTGTTTAAAGTTTCAGCTATCATTAGAGGTGGTGGTGGGAGGTAGCATTCAGCAATGGTCTTGCACTGAAGAATCAAATTGGAAGAACAAAATAAACTAAGGAGTGATGCATACTTTAACTCAAGAATTATTTGATTCCATTTAAATGTTCAACAGTTCCTTTCCTTTCATTTAAATAAAGTGATATCTTTCAGATCACAATTTTAGGTATTTATTTGGATTCACTACCATGCTTTAACATTCTTTTTATTCACTACTAAAATTTGCCTTTAACTGGGCAAACAGTATATCATGGGGCAAAACATTTTTGTCCAAGGTACCTCAAATGGATTTACAGAATGTGTCCAAAATCCAGAACCCCTGACTCATGCAGAGTTGTAATATTGCAAATTTTATAAAACATTTCATGACATAAAACTTATCATAAACATTTTATGATGTAATTCAAAATATCATTTAAAAATCCTGGAGTCAACTCCTGAAGTATGACAGTCCTATACAGTTCAACATGAGCTATTTTCAAGATCAATATATCTCTCAATATCTTCAAGAATCTTTAAGAGCTTTTTCAGAAAAGGCAATGCATTAGAAGCACTGCCATTATTGAAGATATTGAGGAACTGGGTAAGAAAATATTTCTGAAATGATGATCAAGCAGGTCATGTATTGTGTATTCTAGTATAAAACTGGAGACAAAATCAATAGCCTCCAAGCAGTGTCTTATTGCTTAATGCTCTACAATATGTTGTTTGGATTTCATTGTCAATTTATGACTCTACCACCAGTATTCAGTTAATACAAAAATTACTTGTGAACTAACCATTATTTATGAGATATGATATAATAATGATTAATTCTATGCATCTCTTTCTTCCATTGAACTTGCTTCATTCATTCAATGCCATATTTACATTTCTGCCCTATCTTGCCACTGGGTGACAGCCAAAGCATGAAAACAAATGGTGCTTTCAAGGAAATTAAATCACTGCACTAAGAAAATCAAGTGAGGCAAAATAAAACAGTGGGAGGAAAGAAGGGCTGTATGCATTTGATCTTGGATGTATAGAAGCAAAGAACTATACTACTACATGCCCTTGTCAAGACTTTTTCCACATAAAGCAAAATATTACTTGAAGCTTTTAATGAAACATTTATCCAAAAAGGAAACGCTTAAATCTGAGATCTAAGTTTTACATTATAAAAGTCAAAAACCAATAATTTGGTTTATGCATAAGAGTGCAATGTGGGAAGAAGAAAAAGAAAATGTGGTTTGATATTTTTTAGTTTCCATGCATAGCTACTAAATTTTTAAATACTTCAGGAAAATTCTTATAATGCCAACTATGTAAAAGATTTTTAAAAGCCTAGATGGCCAGAAGCAGGAGAAACATATTTTGCCCTAAAGCATCTTGAAAGAAATATATAATTGTTTTTGGGAATTAGGATTCAAATATTATCAAAGAAGGAATGACAATTTGTTGGTGAAGGATACAGTTTGTATTCAGAAGATCCTAGAATCTCATCCAGAAATCCAACTTTCTACTTCAAACTTTAGAAGTGAAATTGTTCTAAATGAGCCTGATGGTCTGCCTCAGAAGAAAATGTGGGATCATTCATATGCTTATCAGTCTTAAACTATTTAAACTTTGAAAGTTGCTATACAGTTATTTCTAAATAGTTATGTGATATTTGAAAGGGGGACATGGTGGCTCAGTGGCTAAGATGGTGAGCTTGTCAATTGAAAGGTCGGCAGTTCAGCAGTTCGAATCCCTAGTGCCATGTAACGGGGTGAGCTTCCGTTACTTGTCCCAGCTTCTGCCAACTTAGCAGTTCAAAAGCACGTAAAAAATGCAAGTAGAAAAAATAGGGACGACCTTTGGTGAGAAGGTAACAGCGTTCTGTGGCCTTTGGCGTTTAGTCATGCCGGCCACATGACCACAGAGATGTCTTCAGACAGCGCTGGCTCTTTGGCTTTGAAACAGAGATGAGCACCACCCCCTAGAGTCAGGAACAACTAGCACATATGTGCGAGCAGAACCTTTCCCTTCCCTATTTTGAAATATAGGTATATTCTGTAATATATTACGGAATACAAAGAATACAGAGTTTTGAAAAATCTACTCAGTATTTTTAAAATTGAGACTTGATATCACTATAACTGAAATGATCCCATATTAACATCACAAAATAATACAGAATATAAAATAGATTATTATTGGCCTGCCCAAAACTTTCCATTAAAGGAGACCAATTTAGTTTTTAGGATTTAGGACACACAACCTGTTTTTTGTCATTGTGCTTCATTCTTCTTAATTCCTACACAACATATAAATATAAATAAATGGTGGAGCTAAAAAGCCACCGAGATCCAGAATTGGTAAGGTGACCATTCACATTCTCATTCTCTCTCTCATATACAAAACACTGTCAAAGATAACTTATTTTGATTATCTTTTGTCCCCTTACAGAAGACTCCAAAAGAGGGATAGACTGGTCACAGCAAGGAAGAAGAAATCACTCTTGTAAAAAGCTTCAGAAATTAACTGAAAGCTACATTATATCAAGATCTCTTTATGATCTTAAGACTACAAGTTATCAACCCCTATACAGTATTAAGTCATATTTAACATAAAAGTTCAAGATCCAAAAAACTGTACAAAATCCTACGGTTCTAGTAATGTTTCTGAAACCAAAAGCAGGTATTCATTAGAATGTCATTTTAGAAAAGACTTTGAAACAACATCTATCTATCTATCTATCTATCTATCTATCTATCTATCTATCTATCTATTAAATTTTTATACCGCCCTTCTCCCGAAGGACTCAGGGCGGTGCACAATCAAAACTAAAAACACATATATAAAATTTAAAAAAAGTTTAAAAACCTATTAAATAATTTGGCCCAAGCATTAAAAAAAACAGAACCCCCTCCTTAAAATTAATATTTAGGCTAGCCCCGCTTGTTGAAATAGCAGTGTCTTTAGGGCACAACGAAAGGAGCGAAGGTCAGGGATTCTCTGTATCTCAGGGGGTAATTCATTCCAGAGGGCAGGCGCCCCCACAGAGAAGGCTCTCTCCCTGGGGGTCACCAGTCGACATTGTCTGACCGACTGCACCCCAAGGAGTCCCTCTCTGTGGGAGCGTACTGGCCAGTGGGAGGCTATCGGTAGCAGGAGGCAATCTCGTAAGTACCCAGGCCCTAAGCCATGGAGCGCTCTAAAGATGGTAATCAACACCTTGAATCGTACCTGGAAGACCACTGAAAGCCAGTGCAGCTCGCGCAAGAGAGGTGTTACATGAGAGCGCTGTGTCACTCCCATAATCACCTGCGTGGCTGCATTCTGGACCAGATGGGGCCTCCGGGTAGTCTTCAAGGGGAGCCCCATGTAGAGAGCATTACAGTAGTCCAGATGGGAAGTGACGAGGGCATGAGTAACCGTGCGTAAGGAGTCCCGATCCAGAAAGGGGCGCAACTGGTGAATCAGGCGAACCTGATAAAAAAAACCCCTGGCTACGGCCATCACATGATCTTCTAAAGCCAGCTGTGTATCCAGGAGGACACCCAAGTTGCGAGCCCTCTCTGTGGGGGGCAAAATCTCACCCCCAATAGTCAGTGATGGTACCATTTGACTATGACGGGATGCTGGGAACCACAGCCACTCAGTCTTGGAGGGGTTGAGTCTGAGCCTGTTTCTCCCCATCCAGGTCCGCACGGCCTCCAGGCACCGGGTCATCATGTCAAGGGCATCATTGGGGTGGTCCAGGGTAGAGATATACAGCTGAGTATCATCAGCGTACTGATGGAACTTTACCCCAAAACCATGGATGATCTCACCCAGCGGCTTCACATAAATGTTGAACAAAAAGGGTGAGAGAACCGACCACTGCGGCACCCAAGTAAGGTGCCTTGAGGTCGATCTCTGACTCCCTGTCAGCACAAATTGCGAACTGTCAGAGAGGAAGGAGGAGAACCAACCCGACACGGTGCCCCCCACTCCTAACCTCTCCAACCGGCACAGCATACCATGGTCGATGGTATCAAAAGCCGCTGAGAGGTCTAATAGGACCAGGACAGAGGAACAACCCCTGTCCCGAGCCCTCCAGAGATCATCAACCAACGCGACCAATGCCGTTTCCATGCTGTACCGAGGCCTGAAGCCCGACTGGCACAGATCTAGATAGACAGCTTCATCCAGGTACTGGGGAAGTTGTCATGCCACCACACTCCCAACAACCTTCGCCACAAAGCGGAGGTTGGAGACCCTACAGTAATTTGCTAAAACAGCCGGGTCCAGGGAAGGCTTCTTGAGGAAGGGCCTCACCACCGCCTCTTTCAAGGGTGAGTTTACTAAACAACTTGTGGCATTTGATGCTCCCATACAAGTAAAAATCATGATTTAAAATTCCATTGACTATATTCTGCTAATACCATATTCAAAGCAAGGAGGGTAATTTCATATTCAGCCCACCATAAAATCATCAATGAATACAGAAAGCTACAGCCTCAAAAATATTGTGCAGCTTAATTTATAGTTTAATTTTAATGTTTTAGCTATTGAAATATTTCAAATGTTTTTTATTTGAAATCCTTTATTTGCTAAATGTAATTCTTATTTATGACATGATTTCATAGCACTAATTTCAAATGTGACAAATATGGCAATGTGCATATAATATATACTAAAGAGAAAAACTTACGCCATATTTTCTGGTTCAGTTGCGCAAGACCCCACAGCTTTAGTCACATTCACAAGAAGAGCTTGATTTGTTCCAGTGAGTAAGGCAACAAGAGATGGGATTCCACCACATCTCCGGATAATGGTCCGATTGGCTTGTTCCTGACAACATTCACCAAGGGCACCTACCACATTTACAAGAACTTCTTCTGGCTGATCTGTTAGCAAGCCAACCAAAGCTTCTATGGCTTTGTATTCCCGGAATCTACAAATAAAAGTTTTATGAATATAAATATTTATAAATATAAATATAATATTCGTCAATAGACTTACTCCAAGTTTAATTAAATTCAAAGAATTTGGATTTCATTATTCTGTCTCATATTTTGGGTAGTTTAATGGCATCATTCTACAATACAATAGGAATTAAGTTTATGAATAAATAAATATAGCAGAAGTTTTGTACTTTCTGTATTTTCCAAAATTTTATAGTTCTGAGTCATGACTGTGTCTTATAATTAGGAATCATGGAATTCAAGATTCGTAAACAGATTTCAAACTGGCAATACATATATACACAAACTGATTTCAGCCAAATCTTGACATTACTGCCATAATTACTTCTGATATGGCTTATTTTACAAGAGTTTTCTGCTTGCTTTAACATCACAAATTATGATTCTCTAACTTCCAAGCACATCTGTTCCTATCTATTATGATGCCAAACTGTCCATCATGCCCCATGACACAAATTCCACCCTTTCATATTTGTATCGCAACACTGCACATAAATGCATAAAAAGCAGACCTGTCATTGCTTGCAGATACCAATAGCTCTTGGATATCCTTCCTCAATTTAGTGATCTGTAAAATGGATTAGACTGTGTTTCCCATTATCCTTACCCAACATGGCACAAAAACTAATTTTTACTCTAATATATCTAGTTTGACATTAAGATAGAGAATAGAGTCGATGATAAGTACAGGTATTCTAGAGAAGTAAATGTTGGCTTAAACTTATATTATTAGATTGCCAACTAATCCAATAAATATTTCAGCATGTTTTAAGTTTCAGCATGACAGTTAGATAGAGCCCCATCTAAAGCGCACACACAACACCTAAATATCCTGATGTTACTCACACATAACTATTAAATCCTAATGGTTTTTAAATCCTAATGGTTGTAAATTTTTATGGTTAGTTATAAGCAGGAGGTGCTAACTACAATATATATATTTCAAGACAACAAATATTGCAAGTACTTTGTCACATTTTCTTTGCTGATTGCACATTTCCAGATTGCTCCTGTCACTGCTGCCAGAAGTTCTTTATTTCCAGAATTAGCAACTAAAGTAGCAAGAGGTTTCAGGCCTCCATGTTGCCTAACAAGGTCACGAGTCTCTTGATCTTCAGCACACTATGTAAAACAAATAACCAAAAGATAAAGATAAAGATACATTGAAAACACGTTTTATATCCAGATCAATCCCTACCCTGTTCTGTTTAGCGACAGCACTATGATTTAAATGGACTAAATTTAAAATCCTAGAAGCAATATTTAGATTCCTAAATTAAATTAGAAGGATGCAAAGAAATGGTATAGGCTTAAATCCTATTAAAATAAATAGATCTCAAGCCCATTTCTTCATCACTCCAGTGAAAAGTCTCAAAATGAACATTGGCAAGTACAGTTTTAATCAAGAAATATGGATGGCCTGACATTATTGGCCTTCAGAAAAACAATGGTTTTTCCTCCAGATACTGGAGCCAGGATGTTGATGAGGCTGAAATGGTATGGTTCATCCATAGATGTAAGTTTCATTGGGGCCTCAGCATTGTCTTTTTTGGTTTAACGGTTTAAAACTCTCTCTGTGTCTATGGTGTTTTTATTTTTGTTCAATATCCCAATTTTCCTATAGGTAGATGACTAGCCATATATATTTCATAAATAAATAAATAAGCAAGCAAACAAACATATGACTGGAGATAAGTCGGAAAAAAACATGGCAAGCTAATTACAAAGCAATCCTATAGTAATAACAATAGAATGACATAGCAAGAATAATAGAGAATTCATCATCCTCTTTAAATTGTTAATTTGCGGGGTGAGTTTGGAGTTAATACTATCCAAGTTAAAGGGCTACTTTTCCTTTGTATCTAAAGCTTTTATTATCATTTTCCTTTGAAAGTTTCATGGTATCAGAGTTGGATACATCAGAGCTGATAGAGGATGGTAAACAAAGTTATTCAAGACTGCATTTTCCAATGCAGATGTAGAGGCCGCTATGCAACTTCATGGGGATGATCCTGACAAATTAAGCACTCTTAGAACACAATCCCAAGGATAATAAGACTGTAATCCAACAGAAACTTTATAAATATAAGGCTATACTTATGCTAGAGGATTTGTAGCTACAGTAAATTGCAAACGCATTTAGACCTATATACCACCCTATAGCACTTTACAGCACTCTCTGAGTGGTTTACAATATACACATTATTTGCATATTGTCCACAACAATCTGGGCCCTCATTTTACTGACCTCAGAAGGCTGAGTCAACCCTGAGCACTGTCAGGATCAAATTCCAGGTTATGAGCAGAGTTTACCTGCAATCAGAGGTGAGTTTCAGCAGGTTCTGACCAGTTCTGGAAAACCGGAGGCGGAAATTTTGAGTGGTTCGTAGAACTGGTAAATTCTGCCTCTGACTGGCCCCGCCGCCATCTATTCTCTGCCTCCCAAGTCCCAGCTGATTGGGAGGAAATGGGGATTTTGCAGTAACCTTCCCCTGCCATGGCCACCAAACCACTCCCACTAAGCCATGCCCACCAAGCCATGCCATGCCCACCAAGCCACACCCACAGAACTGGTAGTAAAAAATTTTGAAACCCACCACTGCCTGCAATACTGCACTTTAATCACTGTGCCACCAATGCAAGATAACTGGCAATACCTTAAAAAATCAATAAACTGATCTAAAGTAAAATTTGGCATGTTACAAATTCAATTACCTAGTATTTCTTTATTGCTCCTTCTCACTCTAGCCCATCTGTATGTATTTTCTCATAAGTAACAATGATTTAGGCTCTTGTGTTAGTTCAGTCATTTCAATTTTTGTGATAAAGAGCAGGTGAAGAAGTCCCACTATTTTTTTCTTAAATAATTATCCAGTTTGTCCCATTATTTTTTAAAGAGAAATAGTGTGCAGAGAACTTTTTTTGTCTCAGAAGATTAATGCTTACCTTAAAGATTGCACTGGCACAATGCATTTGCAACTGTTCCTTGTCACTGTTCAGATTTTTCACAAGATTTTCAATCATTTTCTCTTGTTTGATTGCTAGTCTGTAGCTGGGCTACAAATAAACACCCATTAGAAAGGGTTTTGAAAAGACCTTCAGAAAATAAATTACCAATGTGGACAAAGTTAAATGCTTTTTTTGTCTTTGCCCTCCACCCCCACTCCCCCAATGAAAATTAAAAGATTATAAAACCAGCAAATATTCCTCTATAGTGCAAAGCTTCCTTTTCTTGTGAGTTAAGGCTGACAATTCTTGTCAAAACCAATCAGGGAGTTTATATGTCTAGCTGTCTCCCTACTGTATAACTGTGCATAAGAATGTGTAATGCAGGTAGTCCTCAACTTACGACCACAAATGAGCCCACAATTTCTGTTGTCAAGCGAGATATTTGTTAAGTGAATTTTGCCCATTTTATGTCCTTTCTTCCACTAATTGTTAAGTGAATCACTGTAGTTGGTAAATTAGTAGCCTGGTTGTTAAATGTATCCAGCTTCCCCACTGACTTTGCTTGTCAGAAGGTCGCAAAAGGTTATCACATAACCCTGGGACACAGCAATGGTCATAAATAAGAACCAGTTGCCAAGCATCTGAATTTTGATCGCATGATCCTGAGGCTGCTGGAAAGGTCATAACTCTGAACAATGGTCATAAGTCATTTTTTTCAGTGCCGTTGTAACTTTGAACAGTCACTAAATGAACTGTTGTAAGTCGAGGACTATCTGTACACATTGGTCAGAAACTTCTCTTAAAAAAAGAAAAAAGCAGTACTGGGCCAAAAAACTTTGATACAATTCATAGGTTATAAAATAAGACAACCCAGTTTCAAAATTAACTGATCTCCCACTTGCACCTATATTGCTTTACAAATACTTTGTTATTGCTCAGATAGATTGATTACAAAATCTGGAGATAAGATCTTTGGGATGGTGATTTTTTTTCCCACTAGCATTTTCCTACAAGTGCAGGGTCCACTTTTGTTTTTTTATCAACTAAGTGTGGACCTGTTGGTTGCCATAGGAATTGACTGATCAGCTTGTCACTTGAGAGTGACTTCTACATCCCCCAGCCCTCTATACCAGAGGTGGGTTTCAGCAGGTTCTGACCAGTTCTGGAGAACCGGTAGCGGAAATTTTGAATAGTTCGGAGAAC
>JANHZT010005631.1:502576-522938 GCA_032468215.1 Stegonotus admiraltiensis
TCCCACTGCAAATATTCCCATAGCTGTCTTAGGAATTCTGGGAGTTGAAGTCCACAGGGTGTGAAAGAGCCAAGTTTGCCTACCACCGATATACATCTTTTAAATTAAAAAAAATCATCTCAATTTGTAAAGCTATAAAATGTTCAAGAGTGAATGAAATGCAGAAAACAAACGAACATTCAGGCAACCCTTCAACAAATGGGGCATAAATTTAGAGGTTGGGTTTAATATGTTTTTTAAAAAAATGTAACCTCCTCAACCTTTTGTAACTGAAATCCTGAATTTATTAACTGTGGCAGTATACAGAACACACCCATTGTTAGCTGTAGCATTGGCAGTAACCTTCATCCATCTTGGAAGTATTAAAGTGATTTAATAACCATGTTCAAACATACAGCCGAATAAAAATGAATAGCCCTAATACAGCCTTCTCCAACAAGATGCCCTTTTCAACTTCTATCATTCCTAGACAGGATGGGTAAGGCAGGTTTAGGCTGCCAGTGACTGCAATAAAATAAAATAATGCCATATGAAAGTTAGGAATGTCACCGAACAGTCTAACAAACTAATCTCAACAAAGAATACAAGCTGGAAGAATTGATACTGTAATCGGACAGCTCCCTTAGTAGTTCTACCAGTTTAAACTTAGAAGCTACTTAAGATTCCTTTTCTTGATTAAATAAATATATCAAGATTTATTCTCTTAGATTTCCATTTAAGATGATTATGGTCATATCACCACTTTCAGTTACAGTACTTCCCATCTTTGAAATGATGGTATCCTTTTTGTCCTTTTTCATTGGCTGGATGGACTGATCCATCTTGGTCTTCTCTAACACGTTCATTAAAAAATTATGATGCTGGTCTAGTTCTAAAGGTAGCCTGTAGTTCAGAATGAGACAGTGCAACTTGTAACAACACCACACTCCTCAGTTCACAGAAAGTTGCCAAAATTTTCCTGATGACCATTTCTTAGATGGCATTGAAGATTACCTTTAGATAGTTCAGTATATGTAGATGCGTCAGACACTCCTAACTCTAGTTGGAATAATTTATATAGTGGTAGCTCTTTTTATTTATTTAGTGTATGGCATATCATGCATGGACTAGTGGTAACTCTTAATAACTGTCTATTAATATCAGCTGTGAGTGGCATAGAGCTGTTGCACTGCGCCCTGTTTATGAGCCTCCAAAGGGCAAACAAATGCTAAATTGGATGAGTGGGGTCCACTCTGTTAGCGCTTGTGGCGTATCATTGGAGCTTGTTATAATGCAGGAAGAGTTTGGCATCATGCACCCCAGTCAAGAAAATATATGCAAGTTCCACTCAACCTCAATTGCATGTGATCCACTTTCTTGCAGTGGCAATCTAGCAGTGTGAACAGGCCCATGAGCTGATTGTGGGACAGGAAAAAAATGAATATGTGATAAACTATTGCTTCATCTCAATGGCAGTATTTGCCTTGAAGATGAAGCAGGAAAGGACCCACAGCTCTGTCTGTAAGTCCTGAAACTCGGAAAACTCAGGAGGGTGGAGACAAAATTTCAGGGGGATGTGCTTTGTGAAGGTAAAGGCTTTGTGATTACTGGGATAGTTTTAATTGTTCCAGTGGCTCTTTGCCCTTGGGATAAGCATGTTGGTAAACTGGGCCAGGAGGCGTTGGCTGACAGAATCTCCCTCAACCGAGAGAAAACAAGGAACCCAGTAACTAGATGAGATCATCATCACTGACGTTTGAGATCAGGTGACCACCTGGTCACCTTTTATCCTTCAAAGCCATGGCCTTCCAGACATTGCTGAATCACTATAGAAGTCAAGTGGGTGGTGACAGGACAATCTCCACAGGCTTGTAAACGGGTGTCTCAAGAAAGGCAGCTGCACCTCCTCACCACTGATGAACTTGGGCTTAACCAGCACCTCTGTGGAAATTGTTATTAGGTGTTACCTCATTCTTCGCAGGCATTCATGCTCTGTAAGAGAAATGAGTGCTGCTGCTTAAGAGTTGGTGGAAGCCCGGGTGTGTGTGTGTGTGTGTGTGTGTGTGTGTGTCAGAGCTGTCCCTCTTCCTAATATCAAAATGCCTTTGTAGTAAATTCAGATTTCTACAAAAGTGATGGCCGTTGTTATGTGAGGACAGGGCAGGCGGGAGACAATACAGGGCAAATAACATGGGAGAGAAAAAAAGCTGACCTTTTTTTTTTTTTGCTCTACTCAACTTTGGGATGTCATATACTCCCCAAAATTTTTTTTTTTAAATAATACTCCCCAAAATTTTCTGATGTGCTTGTGACATCTTGGTAGGTCAAGCTCAAATTTGATATAAATATACTACTATACTTTAATACTGTAAATATAAAATTATGCCCTGATAGTCTACATCTATCTTGCTGGAATGTACTAGGTGTACCACCACTTCCAGCAATAGTTTGTCACTTCCCTCAAAAAGCATGCTTGTTAGCATTTCAGACTGATCTTCAGCTACTCATTCGCTGATAGGGATTATCTACTGCAGTGGTTCTCAACCTTCCTAATGCTGTGACCCTTTAACACAGTTCCTCATGTTGTGGTGACCCCCAACCATTAAATTATTCCTAAGACTATTGAAAATATGTGTTTTCCGATGGTCTTAGGCGACCCCTGTGAAAGGGTCATTTGACCCCCAAAGGGGTCCCGACCCACAGGTTGAGAACCACTGCTCTACATGGAAGCCAGAAGGATCCTCAAAATTTCCCTGTAATTCATGCATAAGTTCTTAATTGTTTTAATTCCTTAAATTTCCCCCATGACTTAAATGTTGATTCTTTATGAGGCTTCAGTTAAAATACATAATGTTACAAGACGAGTGATAGTCACAGAGCTTTTAAAAGAAAGAGAAGGATCTAGAAGTCAAAATAAACACCCTGTGTGAAAACTAGTAGAATCCTTAAAAATAATGCTCACTATGCAACTAACCCACCTTACATTTGATTTCTTCAGTATCAAGTAAATTAATCAGCACTTCGAGACCTCCAACATCTCTAATTGCCAACTGGCACGTTTCTTGAGACAAGTTGAAATCTCTCATTGAGCATAATGCAATTACAGTTGCTGTCTGGTTACCTGCCTATAAATGAGACCATCAATATAATATAGGGTAAAATAGGTTTTACTATAGGTTTTACTGAATAGACACAACAAGATAAAAAAAATTATACAGCAAAAGTATAAGAGCAATGTGCATATTTCAATTTGGTGGGATTTGTTAGTGAGGCACATAGAAGAAAAGCCTATTTCTGTTAAATTATCACCGATAAATCAGCAAAATAGTTTAATAAACTAAAGAAGAGAAGATACAATTCTAACTTTTGAAAGTTTCTTTTAATTTTACATTTGTAAGACTGAATCTGGGTTTTTTTTGTACAAAATTTGTATGCAAAAAATTGCTTCCATTGTTTAATATACATTTTAAAACAAACCCATAAAACATTTTTCATATGCTCTCATACATTTGTGCTACATTATAACCATTACTACTGATTACCATAACAATTATTTTTCTGCCTAGTAGCTATTAGAGAAAGTTTTCAACAGTAGATTTTAATCAACATGGAAACTGTTAGTTCTCTATTAAATGTACACAAAAACTGCATCATGTTGTTAAAACCTTTGAAACTGGATATAGTATGATGGATGCGAAATAGGTTCTATGGCACTGCAACACTTAACTTTAAAGCTTTAAATTAAAGGCAGATTTTATTTCTAAAAATCTAGCTCCACTTATAGGATGGTTCAGCACAAATATCCACAAATTGAAATGAAAAAAGAATATAAACTCAAAAAATAATTAAAGGCATGCTTGGAGAAAAAAAAATCTAGGCACTTTTTAGATGATAGATGAAGTTCAGAATATACTAAGTAACAGCGGTAACTAAAGAAAAACCACCTTTCTGAGATGAGATCTATAACATTTTTCATTTAATTCATCACTGAGCTTAAAGAACAATAACAAAGATTCCACTAAAACAAAAACAAAAAAGTGTAGGTAGGTGTATGATAACATCACAAACATTAGTTAATATAAAACAATTACAAATCTAAAATTTGCCTACTTATTTGTCTTCTGAAAAAGCCAAACTAAGGAGGGAAATAGAAAAAAGAGGCCTCTGTTTCTCCTTACAGAAATTTCTGTCAGTTAATACAATGGGACTAGTTCACAAACTCCACAGACTCCTTGGAGTCCATGTGGCTCCTGCAGAATTTTGTTCAGGGTATTATCTAACATCCAAATCCCATCCAAAAAAGAAATGAAATGTCTTGTTTCCAACCACATTGCCCTCAGCTTTCTACCCCTAGTACAAAACAAGTTCCATAATTAGTCATATTTTACTTTTGCCAGGCAAAGACTATTAAAAGGGGGCATCAAACATACAAAATGTTTGCAGGAATACATTACCAACCATTGGTTTATCCTTACAATATCTGCCATTTTTTAAAAGCCCAAGAAAGAAACAGATATTCCTCTGTTCCTTGGTGTTTGACTCAGTTGGGGACTAAAGCCAAGAAAACCTGGCAGATAATTCTACTGTTTCAGTTCATTCACATTCTAACCTCCCAAGCAGTCTATTACAGTACTACCAGATTTTTTCAATTTTAATGTCAAGTTGTCTTAAGCTAGCCTTACAAATGAATCTGAAAAATCAAGATTATTGCTTGAAATCTAACTTGTGGGCTACCTGTTGTCTACAAATGAATTTTTGTAGGTAGCATAATTCAGCTTCCATTCATTATATTGAAACAAAATACACTATTAAGTCAAATATACTGTATTAAAATTATGAGAGTATTAGTTTCTCATTTAGTTGCCCTACATAACTTTGATTTAAGCAGGTGGATATGCTTGTGATGATCTAGTCTCCTTTACTGGATATGCTTGTGTTACTTGCTAGAATAAAGGCACAATTACTTTAGCTATGGTTTTATGGTGCATTTTTAATAGGAATAATATCTTATTAAATATTCATTGTCTGATCCAACTTTTCATTTTGTTTTACACAACACAGGTCAAGCTGCAACTTGTTAGTGATGAGTTATAGAGGAGTATTACAGAGTTATGGAATAACTTCTTGTCCCATTTCCTGAATCCTCTGCAGTTCTTGGGTTATAGCCTGGCAGTGAATGAAACACAGAGATTAAAATAACCAGGGCCAGTGGAAAATCATAACCATGATAAAAATCACAGATTCCATAATGTTCACATTACATGTCTGTAATGCGTGGAAAATAAGTATTGTTTAAGAGCTAATTAAGCACTGACACCGTCAAGCCTGGTATGTCTCAGTAACAAAGGAATACATGGAGCAAACTTCAAATTAAAACCATCACCAGTTTTTTTTTTTAAATGAAGAATGAAAACAAAATTGCATGATACAGGGGAAAAATTCCAGACTGGGTTCAGAGTGTAGGTTTGCACTATTGCTCAAACTTCTCTCAGGCATTTTCTTTACATCCTGACTTTCTGACCTCTTAGTTTTGTTGAGCTGCAAATGTATTTATATAGGCAAAGTCTGAGTCTACATCCCATTGGAATACTGACCCATGTTGCTGTTGGAGCACTTGACACATGATCTATCTTGTTCCTAATTGATATTTCTTTTTTGAATCATTATTTCCTGTTTTTTGGTACAATATTTACAATGCTTATGATCTGCCCAATCCCTAATGTCTTTAGGCACACACATACAGCCACATATGAAATAAAAATATGTAATGATAAAATCCAAAAGTTAAATACAAAGGATGAATAATGCCACTGGGACCATCAGGAGCCAAGGGCTCAAAGGTATCAAAATATAGTTCTGTGAAAAGAGAAGACAGAGTTCCATACAGTATGGGCCTCCACAAAGAAAGAGTGTCATCTAGCACATAATCCAATGTTACTAGATGCTTGCTGAAAACAAGCAATTCTGTTTTGATGTGGTTTAATCTGAAATGGTTTTGTCCAATTCAGATCCTTATAACCTCCAGACACCAGTTCTGAGCTTCCAGAGCATTGCTGGTTTGGCCCAAGGTAGCAACATGTAAGTAAGTGTCATCAGTCTAGTAATACTAATAACATATCACCTTGATCTGATAGATGATCTCTCCCAGTGGTTTTACAAGTGGCTAAAACAACACGGGAAAGAGTTCTGATGCCTGTCAAACTCTTTGCAGGCCTCTCATGAACTCAAATCCTTTCCTCCATGATATATGAACAAGGAACCACTGACTGAAGCACAAAATCATTGTAAAACAGTGTTCACTACTGCCAACCCTTGTAGGTGATCCAGGATACTCCTGGTTGAAAGGTCTCACAGGATCAAACAATGTATTCCCCTATCTAAGTCAGCTAATAGAGCAGGGCTGCCAAACTCCCAGCCCATGGGCTGGATGCATCACAAGCTGGCCATGCCCATGCCCAGTTTAGCCAAGGGGAAAAAAGTCCCCATACATCACGTGACACCGATGTGACGACATGAATTTGACACCCCTGTACTAGAGTGACAAATTATGTTTATGTCCCATGATTTGGCCTGAATCCTGACTGAAAATCATGTAGGTAATTTGTTTCCTCTGTAATCTTCTGTAACTGGTTCCCAATGCCTTC
Source organism: Stegonotus admiraltiensis (assembly GCA_032468215.1). Lineage (NCBI taxonomy): Eukaryota > Metazoa > Chordata > Lepidosauria > Squamata > Colubridae > Stegonotus > Stegonotus admiraltiensis. The sequence continues at coordinate 509,200 of JANHZT010005631.1, forward strand.
ATACCAAACCTGCTTCAAAGGGAAGAGTCAGAGACTAGGCAAACACAGCTGTCTTAAGGAATTACCTTTTTAAGAAGGAGATTACTTCCTCCTTCAAACAAAGCTGAATAACTCTCTTCCTCAAAAAAAAAAACCCACCACATTGATTAACGCTTAGAGTTAGCTGGTCATACCCTGTTAAACACCTTGAAGGGGAGGAGAGGTGAGGTCTAGCCAACAGATAGCAGCATTCAAATTACAGAGAACTCATATACTTGTGCAAAAGAAATGTAAATTACATAAGATGCTATCCCACTCACCCCTCAGGCTCTACCAAATTAACATCCAGCCCAGAGTGAATAAAAATGATTTTATTTATCAAGAAAGCCACAAACTCATTCAGCCTGGTTTTAAAAAAATAAGAGCTACTATAAATAAGTAAGGCTAGCCTCACTATGCCCACCCATCAATTCCATATTGTTTTTTAAGTGAGAAGGGATCAACATTCAAGACACAATGGACTTTGAGGAAAAGCAAAACACAGAATTATGCTGCTTTCTCCTTTGTTTCAGTTTGTTTTTTCCACTCTCTTCTTTGTCATCACAGAGAACTGAGTATTAGAAAGGAGGTAAATATCCACATTGCCTGTCTTCATTTTACAGGAACAATTAAACTATACATTACCCATAACTTGTAGGACATGGCATATAGAAACTGCACCAGTCAGCATGGATGCTACACTGAATAGATCTTTAACAGTAACCTCTTTTCTTCCACCTTCCCTCCCTCTCCAGGACCAGAACGTATGGAAGGCACATCATTTCCTGGCTGTGTTTCTGCTTGATGTCAAACACCAGAGGAAAGTGCTGAATTCTTCTCAAAATAGAGCAGATAATAGAGTGGAATTTGGGGAAGTTCTGCTCTTAGTATCTGGCAAGAGTTGCAACTGCTACAAGTGGGTGTGGGGTCATGGCTGGGCCTGAAGTAATGTCTGCAAAAGACATTTAACAAGACTAATCTGGGAAGACCCATCACTGTTTCAGACTGTCAAGAAAACAACAAGCAGCTGAGTTTGAATAAAAAGTTGGGCAATTGAGTTGCAGTAAAGCCAACAGATTTTCCAAAGAAAAACTAAACCATATGAACAGAGCATTCAAATATGAGGGGAGCAATGCTTTCAGGGAATAAACAAGATCAGCAAGCAAACGTCTTAAATTCACAGAATGGGTGTTATTCATACATTCCAGCAAGGTGAATAATTTCTAAAAGACAGCATGCAGGTTTTGGAGTGACTAGCAGGTAAGTGTTAAATGAAAGACTGAGTCCATAATGCAGACCTATAGATAAAGATATCGAGCTACTACTTTATGGGTTGTAGTTTACGTGGTTTTTGGTCTGTCCAGGGAAATGATAACACTTTGGTTAGCTGGCATCTGCTGCTTAAGTTTGTCTTTCAAACACAGGGGGCAGGGGGTAAGACTGTGTAGTCCCCTTAACCACCAGCTGCATAAATAGAATATAAGCACCAGTCTGCACCGGTACCTCAAAAACTACATCTTTTTATTACCTAAGGCAAGCTCTTTTTTGGTATGGTAGAGTATCATGACTCTACTTAGTTCTTCTATTGACCTGGGCCAATGTCTCCAGCACCTTCGAAGTTGTGACAATGAGAAGAACAGTAAAGTAACATCTTGACCTAATAGTAACCATATCAAACTTCTGTGTATGAAGGTTTTGCAGCAATTTGGAGCTGATCACATGATGTTGCCTGGTTTTTTGATGGCCAATTTGTTTTTTTTCTCAGTCTGTTGAGGTTTATTTGTATCTGAAGAAAGCTGATATTCCTTTGAAATATTGTAGCTTTGCAAGTGATCCTTCTCTCCCTCCAGCTCCTGGGTTCTCTCTCTCCAACTCTTTCCTGCCATGGTAGAAATTCACCATCCTACTTCTATTTATATTATTTATACTGCCAGCCGTATATGTGATTGCAATTTGTTGGTATATTATCACTTCACTCTTGAAATTTTTTATATGCAACAAACAGATGATGCATTTGGATGTTTTGTTTTTTAACAGGCGGCCTTCCTTTATATAGCCTCTCATCACAGAAATATGCTACTGCTGCCGATAATGATAGGGAAGCTATGAGCAAGTTAGTTTCTTGTATGCATAGGGTAGGTCTGAGATTAGGAGAATTGTGATGGCTCAAAGAAAGGGTAAGGTTATATCTGTGCCAAAAATTTAGGTTTTTGGTCAATATGGTTACAGTTGCTTCGTTAGGTGTATAGTTCAGCTGGTGTATTATTAATTATATTTTCTTATCATATATCCCTTTTCTTTTCTCATATGTATTTTTCCCTTCCAGCAGCCCTTTTTTGTCTCCCAGTTTGTTTTTCTTTTCCTGTACAGTTTTCACGATCAATAATACTTATTTTCTATCATTAATAGATCATAAAAAGAACTCTTTCTAATACAACCCTTCCATAAGTCACTTTTCCAGCTGTTATCTGAATAACTAATTTGATCCAGCAACATTATTTCAAAAAGTTCATCCAACAAAAGTATGAAACAAATTAAAAAGCCTTTTGTAACTGTTGACATTTATGGGCGTATATAAGAGATGTCTGATGTTTTATTTTAAAAAAAATTTGTAAGCCAATCTAAAGCAATTCACTTCTACTTCTTGATTGTGAAGGTCTTCATCCAAATAGATAAAAAGGGGCAAACGTTTATTTTGGAAAGCTTCAGTGATACATCACCTAATTAGAAACACTGAATAACTCCAAAGACCTTATAACATAACTATTGCTATTTGTCTCTTGGAGCTAATAAATCACTACATATATTGCATTGCATTTATAGAGGAAAAGGAGATGATCTTTCTTCATAATGTACATTTTTTAATGTACATTTTTATTTGTGTCCATTTGCAGATTATTAATTTGTCTCTCAGTTTATATGAGATTGTTAATAATAATATTATTGTTTTAATTGCTATATCAAAACATCTTAGATAGCATTTGGAAAAATCTGTGCATTTCCATCTGTCAATTGCAAAAGACCAGACTACTTGGATTATTACATATGCTACGCTAATACATTAAGATATCCTAGGTTCTTGGGAAGAACTCAGTGTGTAGGAAAGCCAACACTAGCTACAGAATTGGCAGTCGTGGTTTTTCATTGTTGTGAAGATAATAATGGTATACCAATTTTCCTTCTGATGGTGCCCAGAGTGATTTACAATGGAACAGCCAAAAACAATCTAAATAAAAACAATCTAAAACAATACTCATGCATTAAGCAAAAGCATTAAGGTTCATTTAAAAAAAGTTAAAAGATGAAATGACCACCCATGGGTACACAGTATGTTATTTGCTAGCTTATTAATACAAGATAATGTTTTACTCAAAATCCAATGCTATTTTAATACATTTCTCATATTCAAGCAGAAGTGTTCTGGAATTAATTATATAAACACAAAGAGAGAACAAGTCTACTGTTTTTTCTAGTCTTCCAAATATGTCATATTATTTAAATTTAGTAGAAATTACTCTATAGCATTTTCACAAGCAACTTGTGGACAATTCAGTAAAATGAAACAAATAAAGGATTTGCTATTTTTTAAACATTCTTTTGGTTTCCATCAGAGCAATTAAATTGATGTGATGTGAAACTTTATTTTTATGGAAATATTCTTTTTGCTTTTATATGTTATTATATAATAAATGAATGAAGGTTTTTTTTACCTAATGTGGCTATATGAATCCCTGTAGTTACTGGAAGAGCCACTTCAGAAGCAAGAACTATTAGAATCAAGCTGCTTCTTTGGGGTATTTGACTCAATATGAAAGTAGGATTAAATCTTTCATAATTAATCTTTTGAATTTATATTATTGCATAAATATGATAATTTCAAAATTATAATCTATTTTCAAAATTATAATTATAAAATTATTTTCAAAATTATAGCCTATTTTTCAAAGTATCAGAAGGCAAGAACAAAAACAATGATGGAAACTAATTAAGGAAAGAAGCAGTCTAGAACTAAGGAGAAATTTCCTAACTGTGAGAGAACAATTAATGCATTGCCTTCAGAAGTTGTAGGGGCCCTATCACTGGAGACTTTTAAGAATAGACTGGACAGCCATTTGTCTGGAATAGTATAGGGTCACTTACACAAGCAGTGGGTTGGACTAGAAGACTTCCAAGGTCCCGTCCAATTCTGTTCTATGTACTATATTCTATAACATGGTTCATATGCACAAACATAATAACCCAGCAGGGAACTGTGTATAAAAACAAAAGCCATAAGTGAGCTCTTAAATTTATAGACCTATCAATAAATAAATCCCAACAAAGTGAAAATAAAATAAAATAAAACTGACCAAGCGATCATGCACAGAGACATGATATGGTTACTTTTAGGTCAAGTTTTTACTCTCTTTTTTTCCTTATGTCACAACTTTGAAGGATGCTGGAGACATTTCGTTGAGATGGATGTCTATATTAATTCAATAAATAAGTAACATGGAATTTAGAATATTTAATATTTTACCATTTTATAATAGGTTGCACTGGATTACCTGTCTGTTTTGCAATACATTGGGCTGAAAGGGTATGGTTATGACTAAACTAAATTGTATTCTATAGATCTACTACAACAGAGGTTCAAAAGGTTCAAAAAGATTGTAGGATACAGACTGATTAGAGAAATAAAAACAAAATGAAGAGATTCTGAAATAATAATTTTGAATTTATAATTTAATCAGAAGAGAAGCAATGTGATCCTTTGCAGTCTTTCCTCAAAATTATTTTTTTTACCTTTATATATTTCACTAACTTTTGAATCTGCCAATATTCTGATGGCAAATCAGTGTTAATTTCCTGATGGCGTTCAGGTTGTTCATCCTCTTCTTCACTCTCAGAAGAACTTTCACTTATATCTTCACTTTTCGGTGGAAGTTTACTAAACCAAAAAAGAAGGAAAAGTGGAGCAAGAAAGGGACAATCACAGCTAGAAATGATAACTACATTAAACCAAAAGCAGAATACATAAGTATATGAATTTGAAATTATTAAGAGACAAAAATTTAATGCAAGCCACACTAAGATGACCTATGCATGTATTGAAAAAGATTGGAAATGTGCTCCATAACAGTTAACAATATGAGTAAAAGAATAACAGAGGTAGAAGGGACCTTGGAGATCTTCTAGTCCAACCCCCTGCTCAAGCAGGAAACCCTATATCATTGCAGACAAATGGTTGTCCAATCTCTTCTTAAAAACTTCCAGTGTTGGAGCATCCACCAGTTTTGGAGACAAGTTGTTCCACTGATGATTGCAGCATCTTTTAAAACAGTATTTTTTTTTTCAGTTTTCCAAGTCAGAATACAAGATACAAGCTGCATCTCTTTAATGACCCAATTTATTAATTAATTGTGCTTTTAAACATTTCATTGAAATAGTCACATATGATTTTGATGCTGGGAAAAAAACCCACTGTTTTAAAGAAGTGCTATGCATCTGCTCTCATATTTCACAAATCATTTTTAATTGCATACAATTCATAAAGGAAACTAGCATCTATTTAATCAGAAACCACTTATGCCATTGAATCATTTCCTCCTGAACACCAAGGTATATATCTTGTTTTTATTTCCTGTTAGCTGCCCAGAGTAATATGTTATAGAAATTGAACAATAGAAATAATTTTTCTGAAATTACTCAACTAACTTAACTCTGTTAAGAAAGTATAAGATAGATCAATATTATTACCCGGTTCCACATGGTGAGATGAAATTAGAGAGACTGGTTTATCATCTCATACGAACAAACTAAATGTTAAAACATTTTCAATTTTGATTTTTTGTTTTTAGTATAGTTGTAGATTGAAGAATTTGGGAAATGGGTTGAGTCCTTTTCCAAAGGTATTTTTTTCTCCCTTTTGAACAATTTTTCAAACCTAAGCAAGCACCTTATCTCTGAAGCTAAACGTATGCTTTCTTCTACATGTGGAACAACAACTAAAGAATTAATATACGTGCAACTTTCAGTATAAAAATAGCTTGTAAAAGAAGAAGGATGAAGCATCCTTTGTGGTTTCAATTATATTTGGAACGATCTTTTGCAACATAGTAATAATTAAAAAATGATCAGAAGACATTATATGTGTCCTATGTATCATATGTAATATAAGTTCTCACTGTACTATGCTATTATTTTATAAAATTAGCATGCAAAACTGTGTATTAATATCCTCATTAATAGATATCAATTCTTATCTAATTATAAACAAATTAGCTAAGTTTTATAATGAACTGAATTACATCACATTTATATAATCCACTAAAGTGGCAGAGTTTTGAAAAAAAATTAAAATCATTTGTTTGAACCTGCACAATTTTTTGCTGATGGAATACTGTGAAATTGGAGAAACAATGTGATTATGAAAGTTGTTGGAATGGATGTATTTGTTTGCTTTTCAGATTTTGATACTAACTTGGTCCCAGAACACTGAAGAAGAGAGAAAGCAAGATTACTAAAAATAAAAAAGAAACAATACAAAAACCTCTCCAAACAGGGCACACTGTTCAAAACTGAGATCTGTTGCTGTACACTGCTTAAGAAATGTGAGCTAAGGAAATGTCTATTAAGAGCCAAGTTACTAGAACAATAAGCCAAGCAATCATCATTTCTCTGTCTGTGATTGGAAAAATGGTAGCAGATGCAAATATAACACAATTCTGCCAGAACCAACAGGTTTATATTTTCAGCTTGGGAGTTCCCTGTTTGATCATGCAGAGAAGTGGGAACACCAGAAAATTTTCCATTTGAAAACTTAATAAGTATGATTCGTATCTGAGACTAACACTGATTTTACAGACTCTTGCACATAAAAATAGTAAAAAAAAACAACAACCTTAAAATAAATCAATCAAATACAATTCAATCATTTCAGTTTGCTCATATGCGATGCTGGAATTATTTGTTGTTACCTTGTTCATGTTGGAAAATTGTGATTTTAATTCAAGCAAAAGAAAATTATGCATTGTTAAGACTCTGTACCTTTTAAGAGAAGCAGTTGGTGTTCCACTGGATCTTTTCTTGCTTTCTGGAGTGGCATGCTTGCTTTCTTTTTCATCGCATTTTCTTGCTGCTTTGCCTCTAAAAAGATTTAACATTTGTTCTTTGACAATTAAGGATATAAGAATATATAAAAATGTTTTAATTTCTGAACTAAGTCCATTAAAGGCTAAAACTGATTAATGTCATACCATTTAGATCAAATAATTTGTTAAAGAAGCATAAAGAACTGATGTCATCACAAATTATCAGCAAAATTTGCTGAATCTAGAATTATAAATGGGCCATAATTCATCTCAGTTAAGTGCAGCAAAGAATAAACCTAATGATTTCAATGGACCTAAGCACAGTTAATTCTCTCTTGGATTGCGGTTATGGCATTTTGATATTAAAAGCAGACTCGGACTTTTTTCTTCTTTAAACTATTTTTTTACTGCAGCTATTGATTTGACTTTTCAAAATTACTTTTAACAGACATTTGTGTGAAGCTGAGCAAGAGCTACGATGAAAATACCAGTGTTCTAATACTGTAATGCATTTCAGTGCATGGTGCAATTCACAACTTTTATGGATAACTATTGCAATTCTTGCAGTAAGTAATATATCTCTGATAAGAGTCATAAGCACCTCCTATAATCCTTTCTCTGATCTTTCTTGAATTTAGCTGATGGGCCATTACAACTAATGATCACTGATGCTGAATATACTGTCACAGTGAAAATCTAGATTGCAAACATAATTAAATGTTGTAATACAGGTAGTCCTCAATTTATAACCATTCATTTAGTAATTGTTTGAAATTGCAAAAGCATTGAAAAAATGGATTTATGACAATTTTTTCACACAACCATTGCAGCATCCCCATGGTCATGTGATCAAAGTTTGTATGCTTGGCAACTGGTTCATATTTATGACAGCTACTGTGTCCCAAGGCCATGTGATCATCTTTTGCAACCTTCGGGCAAGCAAAGTCAATGGGGAAGCAAGATTAACTTTTAGTTAACAACCATATTACTAACTTAACAACTGCGGTGATTCACTTAATAACTGTGGTGAGAAAAGTCATAAAATGGAGCAAAACTCACTTAATAATTGTCTTGCTTAGCAACAGAAATTTTGGGCTCAGTTGTGGTTGTAAATCAACAACTACCTCTATTTTTTTAAGTGCAGTGTATACAGAATCCTTTTTCCACTAAGCAAGCCAGTTGGATATCATAGACAAAATTTAGTTGTTCTAAAGCCTCTGAATGGTGTTTTTTTAGCAGAAGACTTGCTATATTAATCTTCTTAATTCCTTTTTTCAAAGATATACAAGCTTGAGCTGGAAGAACTGAGATCCTCAAAACCTCCTATCACTCCCAAGACCATACATATGCAGACTTTAGAGTTACTGGAGCCCAAGATATCTTGACAAGCACCTGCTTCTCTCCTCTGCCTGAATTCTTTATGACATATCAATCTTCATATAGTCCTAGAATATTGAATTTGTTAAAAGTTTTGTTTCAAAAGGACCAATTAACTAATACTTTGCATAAGAGTAACCACAATGAAGATATATTTGCTTAATTACCTGCTAACATATACAATCGATAGCAATACATTTGAATTTTACTGTTTACTGGGCTTCTAGATTTGGTTTTTATTTTTTTCTCTATGCTGTATATATTACCAATCATGAAAATGGAATTAAAATGTCTTAGAGATCCAGAGAAAAAAATGGCACATGTCTAAGTTATCAACATCTGTGTAACCAACTACAAATCATTTATTAAATGTGTATGCTACTCAACTCCCAGCAGCTCTAATTCAGAGGTTCTTTTTTGAGCTTGTAGCCCAAGCCACTAGTTCCTCCTGTCTTCTACTTTGATTGGTTCTGAGTGGAACCTCAACCTAGCTTGTGAATAGCCAAGTCACCAATTATCAACATTAGTCTTGCTGCTTGAGCAAAATACTGCCTGTATTATCTGCACATATACTGTTCTCTGTGTGAAATGGTAACTGGTAAAGAACCTGTTCTAGTATAAGCATTAGAATTTCAGATTCTCAGAAGCAAAGTTAAAATCATTATTGTCTTGTCCAGTTATTCTTCTCAATCTTGCCCTCACGCCTTAGAGGGAAAGAAACAAACACATATTCTGCCTTGTATTGTCAAAAGAAAATATGATATAAATGAAACAACTAGCTATACTAGCCAATTACAAAACATTAAAATTTCAAGGTATCATTAAGTTGTTTATCAAATGTGAAAATTTGGAGCCACGAGCTTACCTCTTGGATCCTAAATGCTCCATTCTAAATCATATAGATACAGTTGTTTCTACCTACATTTGTAATTCCTGTACCTGTTTATGAGGCATGTACATAAATTGAAGAAATATGATTTGAATACCAATTTTTTTAATTGCTGGGAAGTCACAAAATAAGGAAAAATAACGTTTTGGAAAGCACAATTTATTTAAATAAAGCTTTTAAATTAAAGCAAGTTTAAGTTTGTTCAATTTTATTTTTTTTAAAAAAATAATGACAACAATATTACATTGCAAAAATTCAGGTTAATTAATTATATTTAATTAATATCTAAAAGAATTACATACTCTCGAGTGCCTGTTGTAGCCTTCCACTTAAGAGATGGTTCTAATTTCTTGCTGTCAGGAGGTTTACTTTTTACAAGAGGACTCTTAGGCTTTTCAAATACATTCTTTTCCGCATAGTCGTAAAATTTTGGGGCTTGGCCATATTCATCTCCCTCAACTGCTTCCATATGTTGATAATGCTTTTCATACTTTGGTTCATCAAAAAATGTATATTTCTAATAAAAGACGAAAATGTTTAGGAAAAAGTCATATTTCCAATGAGTAAAACATGCTAAGAAACTAGTAAATCAGAGGATAACTAGGTAGTTTGATTTTCTTAGCATATAAAAGTTGTCAATCACAATTCTTAATTTTAAAAAATATAGCCATAAGGAAACTAAATTTTTGATTAAAAATGTATACTTAATTCTGTATTTTAAAAAACACAATTATTAGCTAAAATCCTATTTAATGGTCTGAAAAATGAATATATTAAATAACTTTTGCTGTATGAACTGCATAGCAGATATTTATGTAGATAACCACTTTGTCACTAACATTTTAAGCCTTCAAAAGAAAAAGATTGAACTGTAGGAACAATCTGTAATAGAAACAAATGTGAGCCACTTATTGAAAATAAAAACTGCACTAAATATTGCTAAGGGTTTTACTAGAAAATGCAACATTCAATATTTGCAATATTGCAATATTGCAATATTGAATGTGTTATTTGCCTACCAAGAAAATCTCAATTTCCTTGTCTATGCAACAAGTGGAAGTTGGTATTTTCCATAGGATACTTAAGGCTAGCAAGGAAGCTGTTTTAAACCTCATAAAAACTGAGATTGCAAATGTTGAATTTTTCTGAAATACTAATAATGAACTAAGTTATATATAACTATTTTAAATATATGTTCTTCTTTTACATTTTGATATCAATATTTGATATATTAAATATAATAATGCATGGTGTTTTTAATATATAATAATAAGGCACATAGCATTCAACCAAATTATCAAAAACTGAGACAAAGTTAACGTCTGTCTGTCTCTCACTCTCTCTCTCCTTCCTTCCCTCCCTTCCCAAGGTGGTGAACATACTTATAAAATCATAAAGCTGGAAAGAATTCCTGAGGTTGTCTAAGCAAACTCTGAATTTGGTGCATAACCTGATTTTAAACAATGACTGTCCAGTCTCTATTTAAATATTTTCCTGTCAATAAATCTCAGAACATTACCTACTTTTCAGTTCATAATCTTTTAACTCATAGTTAATGCAATCTATTGAAATACCCAGATCCTTTTCACATGTACTACTACCAAATCAGATCTCTGCCATTCTATATTTCTAGCATTCATTTTTTCACCCCAGATGAAAGACATTACATTTATCCCTGCTGAATTTCATATTGTTCATTTCATTGTCCCAGCTCATTTCTTTGAATCTTTATTTTCTCTTCCAAAGGAGTAATTATACCTTTTAGTACTATGTTATCTGAAAATCTGATTATCATCCCCTCACCCTTGTCACTAATAAAACGTTGTAACATGCCAAGACATAGCTGATTCAATTCTACCTCCCAATCCAACAAGGAGCTATTTAAATTATTCACTTAGCCAATTTTCACCATTTTATTCATGAGACTATTTTTTTCTTCCCTGCCTAGTTTATTACCTTGGTGTTTCTTGGTAAGAACAAGGCACACAACGTTCACCCAATTTAAGCAACTTAATAACTTTGTCAAAAATGAGACAAGGTTAATTTGTTTATCTTTAGCTAACTTCCTAATTGTTGCACTCCTATTTAAGTGCTCAGAAATAAGCTGTTTAATTATCTCCTGGAGGACCTTGGCCAGAATAGTTATCAAGCTGTAAATACCCTGCTTTCCTTTTTCTGAAAACAGGGTTAACATTTATTCTCCTTCAGTCTTCTAAGTTTCTCCAGGACTTCCGAAAAATAAAATTAGTACTTCTGAAATCCCTTCTCCTAGTTCTTTCAGTATGATAGGATGAAATTCATTTGACCCTGGAGACATAAGTTCATTGAATTACCTAGGTGATATTTTACCTTTTCCTTGATTAGCCTGAGTTCGTCTATTGGAAGTGAGACCAACTAAAGATTTGTTTCCCTCCTTAGAGCAGACATAAAAGACAAGTTAAGAATGCTTCCTTCTTGTCATCACCTGTTACCAATCATTTCTTTCTGATGTTTCTGAAAATGTTTTATGAGTTCTTTGGGACATTTCTTCACTTTACATGTTTTTGATTCAGCCCCTATCAAACCTGGCAACTACTTTGTGTCCTTTGTAGAATAAACACCCCCTGGCCATTTGCTATAGAAGTTGATTTCTTTGCATCAATTTGGAAAGTATTATGTATATTCAGAATGGTCCCAATAAATATCTTCCATTTTTCTTTTAAATAGGAATTGTTTGCAGATAAACCTATACTGCAATATCATATTTTAAAGGATCTCTCATCCCCTCCTACACATTTTTTCAGGATATAAAGACATCGAAACTGGACTACCATGTGTTTAAATTTACTGTTTATGTGTTTAAATTTATTATTTTGAAGCCGAGCATACAAGACTCCTCTTCCTCCCCTTGCTATCATGAAATCAAAGGCAGCAACCCCAGATTCCTTAGTTATTCAAAAATTTTCTAGCTATTAGTAAAAATTAGACTTGGGATAGTAAATCCTTGTTCCTTCTTCCATCTTCTAACAAATGAAGTTGTCAGCAAGAAAGGACAGAAATGTGTTGGACTTCTGACTTTTGGCAGAGTTACATTTCTAGCAGATGTCAGGGAAGTTTAAATCTCCCATTGTTACAATTATGAGCCCTTTTAAATGTTTAGTGATTTGACACAACACACCTCATCCCTACTTTCTGCTTGTTCAGGAGGTCTACAACAAATTCTTATTACTGTATTTTGTTTTTCTTATTGTTATCCAAACACTCTTGGCAGGATTTCCATGCTCTATGAAACACCCCTTCCTTTTTAGCTGAGTCAGTTCTCTTTGAATAAATTGTTGCCTTCCAGTCAGTGTGCAGGTTCATTTTAGATTTTTATTTATTGATGTCATTATTTCTCTGTGGATTATGAGAATTAGCATTTTATTCCCTTGCCTCAAAACCTAACCATTTTTAGTTTACTTGCAATGAATGTTCTTCTGAAAATGCAACATCTAAAAATATGAAGAAAATGATTTGCCATAAATACCATTATAGCTGCTATCTTTTATTAAAAATATTATTCTGATTTGCCAGCAATATTTAAATCCTAGAGCTGCAACATTGTAACAGTCATACGTGCTGTGTCAGTTTGAAGTACCCCTAATGTTGAAATCAAAACAAAACTGAAAAACAATGAATATTCTTTTTATTCAAATAATAAGAGATGAAGTTAGAAAGAGGAATGGTTCTGATTATTTAAAGCATTGTCAAAGACAGTTGACCTTTTTTGTTAAAATATGATATTTTCCTGCTTTAAAATTATACTACTGCTTAAAGGAAAAACATGTGTAGAAAGATGAGCAGAGATTTTTTGCCAACTGCTGCAGTCCTAAGCTTGGAAATAAGTTCCATTAAAATCAAAACAGCTTCCAAATAAGTGTGTTAAGGATCTAGGATATAAATTTACTGGCAAAATTCCAGACTTAGAGATAAATTCCTGAACCAGCCATAGATATTTTCTATGGTTCATGCACAAATGAAAAAAAATATTATAGATAAAATATTTAAAAACTGATTCCTAATAACTTCATTCGAAATACTTTGTTACATTTGGCTTTTGACAATGAAATGAGGATTGTATTTACCAATGATTTTCATCATCAAAAAAGTTCCAATTTTCTATAAAGCTTTTCAGAATCTCTTATATAATCTGCTCTATTCTCACTTCTAGGTGATTTAGTTCAGCATTAGATGATCTAAATAAATTTTGAAATATAATTTTTGATCACTGTGTTCATACTTAGGAAAGCACAAATTAATTAATTAATTAATTTATTAATTTATTTATTTATTTATTCAATTTCTATACCGCCCTTCTCCCAACAGGGACTCAGGGCGGTGAACAGCCAGAATAAAAACATATA
>JANHZT010005631.1:546374-562428 GCA_032468215.1 Stegonotus admiraltiensis
GGAGGAGGAGGAGGAGGAGGAGGAGGAGGAGGAGGAGGAGGAGGAGGAAAATCAAATAATGTGAATACACTTATGAAGTGGTCCTTAGTAGTTATAAAGGAGAGATGGACAAACTGTTATTACCCTGACACCACCTGTAACATCTGTGGGAATAAATGAGGATCACATTTGATTGGCAATGACAAAAATTAAGAAGACTGTTACACCCGTAGAGCCAGAATTTTCTATTTTCCTGAGGCTTTTTTCCTGATAATGTGAGGGTTTTTTCCTTCCATAATGAAAAAAATCCTTGGTTAACAGGCACTTGTTTAACAAGTCTACAAAGATACAATGGTGCTGAATGAAAGGTGGTTATGAATGACCCCCAGAATTCAAGCTGTCCCAGCAACCCCATGGTCATATGATGCTTGGCAACTGGCTTATACTTACAATGGTTATAGCACCCTAACTTCATGTGATCATTATCTGGAACCTTCCCTGCTTGTTTCCCACAAAAAAGTCAACAAGGAAGTTAGTGGGGAATGTTATCAATTGCCCAGGTAGGCTTCCCCCATATAAACATCCTCCCCAAATCCCTCTGTTTGCACCACACCTGCACACCCTCACACACTCCCCAAGCCTTGCTGTGCTTGCACATGCCTTGCCAACCATTCACTCTCCCAACAGTTGACCTATGCCTTTCCAGCCACATGTGTTTTCCCTGGCTCTTGTGCACTCTTGTCCACTAGTCAGCAGCCTCAAGCCCAGCCACACTCCACTTCCTCTGCCACTCTTGTGCCCGCCCTCACCCAGTAGCAGACAACCCAGATTTCATTGTACTCACCTGCCCCTCCCATGCCATTCATACACCAAGCCTCCTGACTGAGTTTGGTTTTTGGAAGCCAGTAGGAAGTTGCAAAAGGGGCTTGCTTAGCAAGCTGCAATTTTGGTTAAACACAGCAATAGGGATTTGGAGGGATTTCTGTTGTTAAACAATGCAGTCATGTGACATCACATTTTATTTAGCAATGGCATTTCCTGTTCCCATTGTAGTCATAACCTGAGGACTACTGTATTTTAGAGGTTACACTCAGTGGTAGGATTCAGCGGTTCAGGGTGGTTTGGGTGAACTGTTAAATAAATTGCTGGGTGGCTCCACCCCTTCAGGAGTCCCCACATGCCCCATTTTGGCTCCCAGGTAAGTGCAGGGAGGCCTCCTAGGCCCATAACGGGCTTCCGGGGGGGGTGGCGCATCCCACCCCCATGTCCCATTTTTGCTCCCAGGGGGGTGCAGGAGGCCGAGTGCTGCCTGTCACACACCCCTGGCCACACCCACCATGGCCATACCCACTCAGCCGGTCATTAAGGCAGAGAACCAGTTGTTAAATTAATTGAATCCCACCACTAGTTACACTTCATTTTCATGTATTTCTTACATCAAGCTAGTTTAAAAAAATTCAGGTTACTAATTTATAGCATTTGTGATAGAGCAGCTGACTGTCCATAGATGGCCAGGAACCTCCCCATTCTGTGGTCATATCCAGCAGTATAACTTAGCTGTAATGCAGCTCAGTGGCAACTCAGCTGATTTTGACTGATCTTCAAAAGCTAAACTTTTCAATGTCATGGCTTTATAACAGTGTGGATGGGGGGAAAAAAAGACAATGGCAACTACTTTTTTTTAGTACTACCAAGAAAGCTACATAGGTGTTCCCATTGAGAAGCCAAGCTCAACTTGAAGATGATACATTAATCAAAAAACAAATACATCACATGGATAAAGTTTGCAGTCTCCTGTGCTACCATAATCACGTATTACAACAGTTTTGTTGAAAACCAGCATTTACTTCCACTCTTTTGGCAAAACCGTGGCCATAGCAAGCCATTGGTTCACTTAATGACATCAGATTCATTTGATGGGTGTGGTTTTCACTTAACGACTGCAGATTCACCCAACCACCAGGGTGATTCGGGCAACATCTGCTGAAAAAGTTTGTAAAATGAGTAAATCAGTTATGATCATGATGGGTAGTCTCATTGCAGTCATAACAATAGGACTACTTATAATCAATATTAGGACCAGTGATGGGTTGCCCCTGGTTCAGACTGGTTCTATAGAACTGGTAATAAAACCAGCAGGAGGCTCCACCCACTGACCCGGATGTCATCAGAAACGATCTGCGCACGCGCATGTGCAGAAGCTTCTGCACCTGTGCAGAAGAGAGAGTGCACGCACAAGCAAAGCGAGCACGCATGCGTGGGCACGATGCGAACCAGTAGTAAAGGTAAGTGGAACCCACCCCTGATTAGGGCAGCTTCAAAATGCTTTGATAGACACACAGCATCTTTCTATTTTTAGTTAAAGCAGCCCAATCTATCCTAGGCTTCAGCATAAGTCTTGGGACAAAATGCTTCTACTTTAAGGAATTAACTTGGGAAAATTAATGCAACTCTAAATAAGTCCGAAATAAGATATAGGTACTTTAATTAATAGCAGAAATGTGCTGTAGTCATGCATGGCCCATAGTCCTTTCTCTAAATCATTTCTGAAGCATGCACAACCTGATTTAACATCCTTTCTTACAGAACTCTCTCAACATGCTGTATATTTTATTTTACTTTGCATACATTTCTACAAGAAACTCATTCTGTTTTTACTTGCATTCAAAATGTGTGAGGTTATAATATAGTGCAGGTTCATATCAACATTGGTTTTAAGGGATTTTCATAAGTGTCTTAGGGAATTAAGCTGAAGACTGCTGAAAACAAACACGTGCCTCTCCTTCCACACATAGTGAAGAAAGTAAAAAGAGTATGTTTTGTTTAAAAGTACTTGTTCCTCTAATGTCAGGCTACTATTTTAATCTAGAAATTTTAGACCTGTTTTACAAAACAGTAATTCGGGTGCCAAAAGTAACAATGTTTTTTGCCAAAGCTAATAAGCAAAATGATTAAAAACCTTGATTACTGATCTGGAACCAACAGTTGGTCTTAATTTTCTGATTTGAGCAACCTTGGAATATACATATAGCACCTTTGGTTGAATGGACAGTATTACAGTATAACATACTACAACTCTAGTATCTCTGGAAACAATCACATCATTAGAAAACAATGGGATGTCTAATAAAGATTCAACCCCTTTCTCCATATTAATTGATTGCACAGGGAAACCCAGCTTTAAAAATTGGCAAATCGATTGTGATATGGAAAAATTGGAGGGAAGTAGGGATAGTAACTTACACAATCAATAGATGAAGATGAATTCTTAACATGATATGCATTAGGAGACAAATGGCAATATTTACCATTACAACATTAGTAACGTCGTTTGGAACAGCAGCATTTTCTAGCACCTGAGGTACTAGAACAATTAGTTAAATTATTAAAACTAAAAAACTACTATTAGTTTCTGTAGATATTTATTATCAATAAATCAATTTTATCTGGATCTGTTAAGAAGTGAATACAATAAAGAATCAAAATTTCCTTTTATATTACCTAGACAATAGGAGAGTATTTTAACTTCTATAACAAGAATGTCAATGGACCTAAAACCATGACTTATAGAACCAAAAATATTTAGACTTTATTGGACTCTTATGTTTATGTAGAAAAAAGGACCATCAAAGCAAGCATTTTATTGGAGGTGTAATAAAATTAATGCTTATTTAAAACATATATTTTTACAATGTCTTACGTTTACCAAGTTTTGGAAGAAAGTATTGGATTCTATATCTATAATTGTGCAACAAATGCTAGAAGTTTCAGATGAACCACATACCTAGTACTTGACATTTGAAACTGGACACTATAAATGAATGTTCTGTCCCCTTTCTATTGGTAAAAGATGGGGCTAGCAGGAAAAAATAGAGGTATGCCTCTTTTCACTCAATGGATTAAAGACCTATGATTGGACAATCTAGAGATATAGACTTCGTATGCGTAAATATAATGAAATATGGGATTCATTTATACAAAATACAGTAGGTTAAAAATATGAGTTATACAAATAGAAATATGCAAGTACTTGAATAATTGCCTTAAATAAGTAATATAGAATTATAATTATTTACAGTTAAAATTATATACCTTTTTTTCTTTTGTTACCTTTTTTCACTTTTTTAAAAATAAAAACTACGTTTTTTTTCTTTGACAATGCATTTTTTTCATCTTTGTGGGAGGGTGTTTTCACTTCTTTGTCATTATTTAGAAGCAATAATAGAACACATTAAAGAAAATCCTTGATTGCTGATTATGTGCCATTCATTTGGTATCAACATTTTAGCAACCACATATACTTTTTTTTTCATGATGCTGTCTCACAAAACTGGTCTTTTAGGTCTTCCAACAATGTACCCATCACCTTAAAAGTTTAATTTTTGCAAAATTTTAGATATTACTCATTAATTAATGGTTAAAATGTTTACTCCCATCACTACCATCGTTCAAAAGTAACAAGAACAAAAAAACTTGAAGGCAGCAAAGCACACACAAGTAACAAGAATAGAATAAGACATTGGTGGGTATCAGAGCATATACAGCAACTAAGTCCAGTCTGGCAGACATAACTGGGAGTTTGCTCAGTTTCTGGAAAAAAACAAGCAAACAGTGAACAGTTTAAAGCACTTGGAGAACATCCCTGGGACTTAGTGCCCATTGTTTTTACTCTCCAGCTGGGATATTACATGCTTTGGTTCTTAATTCTTGTCATGATACTCCCAAACAAGGAAATGGAAGAGTTATATTTAATCCTGGGCCTAGCATGGGATTCTACCAGAATCATCTTCCACCTCAACTGTTTCTCAGTCGAGAGATATGGTTTTCCGGACTTTGAAAGTGTCAGCACCAATTTATTATATTTATGTCCTGTATTTTGAACAATTCGATGATGTACAGTGCTTTTCCTATTTTTCCCACAATTGGTGCCTTGTGATTAGGCTGAGAGGGAGAAATGGGCTCAAAGTCACCAATGAGCTTCCGAGCTCAGGGTCCTCGTTTCTAGTGTAGCATCTTGACCACAACCCCAAACTGGGTTTCTCAATGGATCAACAGGCTGGCGGTACAAGATTGCATCTCAAGACATGATCATGAAGGATCTATTTTGTTTATTGTTTGCCAAGAGTATGAAAACATACTTGGTTGATTTAGTTGATTTAGTTTTGGTATGAAAAAGGCAAGGCAAGAGTAAGTGAAGATCAGAAGAGCAAATGACATGTTTTGTTAGGTAAGAGATGAACACTTTTCTGGATTCTGCAAGTCGGCAGTGAAAAGTGTTATGTGCCAAAAGTGGGCATGGCCAAGCTAAAAATGGGACGTTTTTGTAAAGTAGGCAGACTCACATAAGAATTCCAGGCTTACCTCTTGAGATACAATGCAGTATAAATTTCTATGTGAGGGAAGGAGAGAAAGCAAATCTATCAAGTACAGTTGAAGCAGCTATTTTAATATTTTCCTCTGTTCTTTTCCAAATAAACCAGGACATTTGTGTTCTCACTCTGGATAAGGTGTACTTTCCCTTTCTGACTACATCTTGCTTGCATTCCACAAAACAGCTTTTGAGATTTACAGCAATGTTGATCTAGCCACAGAGAATTTTTTCCAGCTGCAGAGGATTTCAGTGTCAGTTTTGCAAGCTCAAAATGTTCTTTCAGGTGACATCAGGGCCATGTCTGACACAGACACTTATTTTTAAGCAGTTACAGGAATAAAACTTGGGGCATTCTTTGGGCCAAACTTCTGTCAGCTTTGCTCAGTATATTTAGATAGCATGTGTCTGCTAGGCTGTTTTGGACATACTGTCAACTGGCAATATGTTTTATTAGATTGGTAAAGGGTGTATGGATGTATGCATGCATACGGGTGAATAAATACAGAATGACTGCTAAATTAGAAACAATATTTGTGACAAATTAAATATGGTTACTGTTCAGAGATTCCAAGCAAAGTAGGATGCATTGATGTTTTAATTACTTTGGATATTAGCAGATGTGTTTTCTTTAAAAAAGAAATTGCATGAAGTCACATGAGACAGGTAATGTTCCTCCTCCCCTTTTAAAACTGAAATGCACAAAGCTAGTTGCATCTATTTGCTAAGGGAGGAGCTTATCTTCTACTAGCTCTTGCAGATTGAAGACCATCGTGATGAAGGTGGGAAGAAAGGCAGAAACTAGCAGTTTACAAAAAGGAAGAACAACCATCAGTCAAGTTGGAATGGTTTCTGAGAAGCAAGAAAATGGTTGGGGAAAAAAATCCATGGCTGTGAAAAGTGAAGAAAAAAATTGGACAGCTAAGGTATAAGCAATCCAAATAGAACAATGTTAGTTCATTGAATTAGAATATTATTGTACTTTGGACATTTGGTGAGGAGTCATGGTAAATTAGATGTCTCTGAGGGAGTGGAGATGGTGTACGGGTGAAATTGATGACCAATTGTCATTTTCTGGCCAACCAAATCTCTCTGGATAAAGGAGAGATTGTGAAATCCCCACGTGTATTCCAGACAGCTGCTCCTTGAGTAAACCGTAGGATCCAAAGTTTCTATAGCCAATTTGTGAATTGAATGGCTGGAAGTCAAGGAATATCCACCAAACTCAGTATAACATGGCCTTGAGGACACACTGTGCTGCTGAGCCTCATTTCTTAATCACCTTTGGAAATAGCTTATTGCTTTTCAACTACAAAGAACATCTTGATTAACAAGATTTATAAAATGAACATGGTAAGCTTCCTCTAATCCTTAACAAAAAAAAAAGATAAGTTGAACTACATAATTTTTTAAAATAAAAATAAGGGTAATCAGCATTGATTTTGGAAAATTATAAATGGACTAGAGGTCCAAATGGATTTGAAATAATATTTTGATTTTGAAATTTATCATGGAAATTCTTCCCATGGAAAAATTGTTGTTTGTATTCTTGGAAGAAAGCACAATAGCAAGGGAATTTGAACACTGGACACTAGAAGGAACCTAAAGGACTAAAGATTATAATTAAAGCACAAGAACACTTAAATTTGACTAAGACAGAATGGAACCAAATACTTTAACATTGGATGTATTTGAGGATATTTGTGAGCAATGGATCAGAAATTAAATTTAAAAGTGTCTGCCATTAAAGATAGATGCCTTTTAAGATGTTAAGGGAAGAGATACAGTCTTTCTGGATAGGAGTGGAACTGATTTGAAAGTGGATTTAAAATAACAAGGTGCAAGAGTGACATAGGAAAAAAATGGCCTCTCCATTTTGGCTTTCTTTTTGTAAAACAAATGATATCGTGTAATATGTCATGTGTTGTTGTTCATCTGAGATTGTATTTACCTACTTTAAATAACTGCTAGAGACCGGATGATTTTTACTATGTCTTGATATGTAAAACCATAGAATTCAAAGAGGATGCACTTTTTTTTTCACGACAGTATGATCTCATATCAAATTTGCAAGATAGTTCAGGCAGGACATTTATTTTTGTATTCCGCCTTTATTATTTTTACAAATAACCCAAGGCTGCGAACATATCCCAACACACCTTCTTCCTCTTAATTTTCCTACAGCCACCAATCTGCAAGGGAAGAGAATGGTCCAAGGTTACCCAACTGGCTTTCATGGCTAAGGCAAGACTACAATCATGGTCTTCCACTTTCCAGTCTGATACCTTAACCACTAGAACAAACTACTTCTATCCCAGATATCACTGGAAAAATATAATTAAATGCATTTCTAAGTCTTAAACCAAATCCTTCCATTCCTACACTCCTTTCACATGACTGCACATTTAACTCAGCAGCCCTTCTTTACTGTTCTGCTTCAGTGGTACAAAAAAATAACTTAAAATTGTATGATTCCTTTAGATGAGCTCTAAGCAGAATTAAGCACGCTGATTTTTCCTATTTCTAATACAATTCCTCAAAGGTTTATATTTCATTGTATTTGGCCAATGCAATATATAATACAAGGTCCCTATTAAAAGAAAAAAGATAAAAACATTTGCATTAAAGGCTGCCCAAATTTCATTTTGAGTTTGGAGTAGAAATATTTTGCCTGGGTTCTGTCAAATTCCATCAGTTTTAATAACATAAGAAAATGCAGTGTCTTTGGAAATATTATTATGTTTCCCAAGCTTTGCTAAACGTTTTACTTGTGAATAATATGTATCTTTGCCAGGCTAACTCAACTTGATTTGAAGTCAAGAACCAAAAATATGAAGCATGAAAATGCAAATAGGTTAATAAGTACCACTTTGGTTGGAAGGTAACAGCCTTCCGTATCCTTTGGCAAATAGCCATGTTGGCCATATGACCAAAGAAATTGTCTTCAGACAACACTGGCTCCCTTGGCCAAGAAACGGAGATGAGCACAGTGCCCTTGAGCTGGATACGACAGGAAAAACTTTACTTGTGTGTGTGTGTGTGTGTGTACTGTAGAAGAGTTATAGCAAATGTACAAAAAATAAAAAGTGTCCCAAGATTAAGTGATTTCTAAAAATATTGGTGTATACAAAATTCAGATTTCAAAACACCAAGAAGAACCATACCATAAGTGGGACAGAATTTGGCCACACATCTAGCAGCAAAATACAATAATTCTCATCTGATCTCTTGCAATGGTTGATTAACAAAGGAAAGGACATTGTTAAATCAGTCTGTGATTAAGTGGCAACCTGCCACAAAGGACATGCACCTTAAATGGGAAATGGGAGTAATATACTTGTGACCTGAATTTCCTAGCTGGTTAACAGTAAAGGTAATCTTAAATTGGGGGTATTACTGTACCTATTCAAAGAAAATAGGTAGATAGGTATATTTTATTGTAGCGCAGCACATAAAAATACTATACTCTAGTATTGTGATGGTGAACCTATGGCACGTATGCCCAAAGTGGCATGTGGAGCTATGTTGCCTGGCACACATGGCATCACCCATTCCTCTTCTGGGTTTCTGTCGTGCATGTGCATGTGACGATCAGCTGGGTGCGGCAGTGCCAGAAACTGGAAGAGCTGGTCTTCCATTTTCCTGTGTGAGCATGCACGCCAGCCAGCTGGTCATTGCGTGCACATGCACGACAGAAACCTAGAAGACTAGCTGGCTGGCACGCATATGTGCATTGGAAACCGGAAGTTCATTTTCATGCATGCGCATGCACCCTGGCCAGCTCCTCTTCCAAGTTGTGGCTCTGGCACGTGCACGCGTGCACACTCCCTTTTCATCACTCAGTGCCGAAAAGGTCTGCCATCATTGTTCTAGTACTAGACAAGAAGCCTTTGCAGGTGACCCCTTTTTACAGAACACAACTAAAACCAATTAGTATTCTTAGAAACTGCAGGAAAAAGCACTTATTTACAGTGGGAATACACTGCTTGTTCCTAATTAGATTCTTAATTTTGGACCCATCTTCAAATATGAATTACAGGAAAACAATACATTATTTAGAAAATTAGTCTCAACTTTTAATTATAAAATCACAGATTGAAGTTTTAATGAGTGTAGAATTGACTCGTGTGGGTGTCAATTAATACATTTCTTTTCCTTCCCAGAGAACTGTGGCTTAAATTTAGGTATTTATTCTTTAATCTTTTATAATTATTTTATTAGGGGAGTAACTAATAGAAATTTGATTTTACTTTTATAGTTTTATTAAGTGAAATGACTTGAAAACCAAGAAAATAAATGTTGTTTTAAGAACCAAAATTTTCTTGAGTAAACTTGTATCAATAATTTATTGTTTTCTGGTGAAAGAGTTGAATGTCAGGCACATCATCAGTTTAAGTGAAATCGATGACAACTTCAAGTATTGCTCTGAATCCAGCAGTATAAAAAGTTTAACATTGTTTTACAATGATAAAACAGCAAAAATACAATACAGGTATTTGTATTTAGTATATATAAAAAAACAATTATAAAAAACCATGCAATACAATTTGCTGAGGCTAAAACAGTCAATTTCATAGTTAGCAAAACTGACTTTATTGTCTCTGTCATTTGTTCAAACCTCTGGATGCTATAAGTATATGATCCAAAGCATCACACTGTCCAGATGTGCATGCATAGAGGATTCCACAGTACTTAAAAAAAAAAACACCCATAACTCTCCCTTATGAGAAGCTCCACAGACACCTGTGCTCTTGGACTCAGGCAATTACTTTCTCATTAAAATAAACATCAAAGCCACCAACAAACTTGGGCCACTCCATCCAAGCTACCGAGATGTTAATTTTTTCCAAAAAAATAGAGAACAAAGGAATCCCTTTGTACAGATTAATAATTTTCACTATCACTAGTATGAACACAATGTTGATATAGTTTATGTGTCTAGAGATTCATTCTCTAGGCTATGACAATATTTTGTAGTAATAGGCCAAATACTTACTCTCAACAAAAAAACATTTTAAGAATAGCCTTTCATGCTATATCCAAAGAGAAAAATCTATTTCTAAAGAACCACTTTGGATTATCTTATATACAAAATGTAGACATTGGCAGATACCAGGCACTTCAGCACTCTGGATATTGTTGTATCCACTGCTAATCAAAGACACTTAGGACATAACTATTAGGAGAACCACAACGATGTAATCAAGTAAATTAAAATAGAACATTTCAGCTGAAATAAGATAAGCAGTCCTCCACTTACAAATGTTTGTTTAATGACAGCTTGAAGTTACAACAGCCTTGGAAAAACTGATTTACAATTTATTTATTTTATTTATATCCCACCTTTGTTATTTTTAAATAATTGAAGGTGGCAAATGTATGTACTACACCTTCCTCTTCCTATTTTCCCAAAAACCACCCTGTGAGGAGAGTTGGTGTGAGAGAGAGCAAAAGTCATTCAGTTTGCTTTGTCTTCGAAGTTGCAACTGTCACACCCGCCATAGTTATGTGATTGAAATTTGGCCCCTAAGCCACTGGCTTGTATTTACATCAGCTGCAGTCTCTTCCAGTAACATGATTCTGTTTTGGGAACTTCGAGGCTTCCAATTAAGCAATATCGATTGGAGAAGCCATATTTGCCTAAGGACTGCACAATTCACTTAATAACCACATGATTCGCTTAGCAATCAAAGTAACAATGGTGATATAATTGTATCTGGTTATGTGACGAATTTCTTAAAAACTGCATTGCTAAGGGACCAAAATTCTGGTGCAAATTTTGGTCTTAAGTCAAGGACTACCTTTAATCCTGATCAGTATTTTCATGCAAATTAAATGGTACTGAAAACAACCATATTTAATTCACCAAATACGAGAAAGCCTGAGACACTGGAGAGTACATTGCATATGTTCAGTGCCAAGTTACAGATGTGTCAAACTACTGTATATTTCCAAGACTACATTTGTAATTGTTGGCACTTCCTGTGTGTAATATAATTTGAAAACATAAATGCAACTGCCTATTTATATTACTTTGGCAAAGGCTTGGTGAGTTTTCTCTACCTAAACTAAAATATTTACATGGAATGTTGAACTGTCAAGTCAGTGTTCAAACCACAAAGACCAATGGATTTGTTTAATAAATTGCATCAAGAAATATTTTAAAAATCTATTTAGATCTTTTGTCATAAATATGTATATATATCTATACATTCCTAAATTCTTTTGCCTTTATATAAGATGCTAAGACTTTATATGTTAGCATAAAATAACTGAGCTTCCTCTTTGCATGCTAAGGCTATGATGCATAATCATCACATGCTCTTGGTAAGACAGATTCACTAACACATAACATATATTTCTCCTCATCCAGTAACTCGTTTGGTGTCAACAGAAAATTTTAAAGTTTCTTTCTTCATTTGAGAGAATACAGCTTTAAGTATTAATTACCCATGATGTGTAAAATGGGAATGATTTACAGGTTTTTCACACTGAAACACAGTTGGCTGGTTCTTCTCAAAGGCAGTTTTAGAAAGATATATATTTAAATTAATAAAGTATTTATATAAATATATGTATACAACCGACTCAATTACAAAGGCTACGATCCTCCACCACATTATTTTATTCTAATGTAAGAATTATTCAAACAATTTCAAGTTTGATTTAAATGAAAATCCCATTGTCTTAAATCCAACAAGGCAATATACAAATACTTTAAGATGTAAAATATGACATATTTCTTAATGAAAAGAAATTTCAATAGTTCATTTTTCCACCAAAGTAACTTAAATTTACCCAATGTCAAGATGAATATAAATGAGCAATTTGCATTTTACATTATAGATCGGTACTAAACAGACACTTATATTCTTAAAAAATAAATGCTCCAGTTATAATATATTCTCAAGTGCTAACCAAAATCAGATATAGTACTAACAGAGATATTGAATGTTAAGATCTATTAAATCTTAGCTTAAAGGAAATGTCATGGATAGTGCAAATTATTTATGAAAGATGGTATTATAGTAGTTGAGGATGCTTTTTAAAAAACAAGAAAACAATTAAAAAAAACAATTAAATAAAAATAAGGGTTCACTTTGTTCTGCTGCCTAGAAAACTGCATTATCAACCCATTAAAAATAAGATCAACTGTCTCCTGCAATGTTCATCTAACATGTCATAACTAGAAAAAGACCCCAGCAACAATATGTCCACTTCGACCCAGCTAACTACCATGAAGACGTTTGTGCAGCATTAGGAATGCACCCAACTGACTGGGACCCAAAATGTTTCTCTCTCCAGTTTGTCAAAAATTGTTTTCAATTCATTGTATGCTGTGATAAGATCATCATTCACTACAACTTTGTCAAAAAGGTGGGTGTATTGACTTTCCATGATCTGGGCAGATTTAATCATTTCTTGAAAATCTTCTTCCTAAATAGAGAGAAGCAATTAGTCAAATATAAAAGCAAATCAAGTTACAGTACTATTAGATTTACAGGAAATTATAATTTATATCTAGGGATAGAAATCTCTACACAGGTAGTTCTTGACTTATGACCACAACTGAGCCCCAAATTTCTGTTGCTAAGTGAGACATTTGTTAAGTGAGTTTTGCCCCATTTTATGACCTTTCTTGCCATAGTTGTTAAGTGAATCATTGCAATGGTTAAATTAATTACACAGTTTTTACGTGAATCAGGTTTCCCCATTGACTTTGTCAGAAGGTCACAAAAGGGACTCTGCAACTGTCATAAATATGGATCAGATGCCAAGTGATTGAATTTTGACCACGTAACTATGAGGATGCTGCAATGGTTGTTAAGTGTGAAAAACAGTCATGTCACTTTTTTCAGTGCCATTGTAACTTTGAACATTCACTAAAGGAACTGTTTTAAGTCAAGGAATACCTGTATAAGGCAATGTACAATCTACTGCTCCTGCTGTCAATAGTCGAGTATTTAGATTTCAATAGCCAGAGATGGCGAATCAATGGCCCTTCGCACTGTATCTTTCAGTACTGCTATTTGATTTTAAGATGGAAATTTAACATTATTTAATAGCTCATTAAAATTATAATTAATAAACAATTGTGATTATTGTAATGATAACAAAATATTATCTAAAATTATTTTGAACTTTCTTCTGCCCAATGTCCAAATAAACCCCATTCTCATACATATCAGACATCGATAAATAATTATAACAGATACTGAACTAGAAAAATGTATTTAAATTGTTTATATGAATGATGCCTTCAGTTGCATATGACCTAAAATTAGGTCTGCTGTAAGGAAGAGATTCAGTAAGAGACTATATTTATTTTTGGAATTTTGAAAAGAATCCAAAGAATCCTTCTTTTTAGATTCCTAGGTCTCTTTTTATAGCTCGTTCAATATGTTTGTTCAGTGTTTTTGGAAAAACTGAATGTAACCATATAAAATTAAGGCAGAAATTTTAAAAAACATACTTAATTTGGGAAAAAAACCCAGTCTTACAAGTAAATTTGAATTGGGCAATCATGGCTGAAATGGACTAAAATTGCCAAATTCTGTATTTTTAAATAACCAAATCTTAAAGGTACAAAAATTAAGATTTATTTTCACATTTCTAGGAAAGCAAAATTTACTCACTTGAAAAGGCTTGGCAGCACCTTTTTCATCCTTGCTTGAAATTATTTTGGCATTTTTTCGTGTCTCTCTTAAACGCTCAATTGATGGAGGTTTTATAAATATCACAAATGGTTTGAATTCCAAAGTCCTTAGATGCTTCACTGTCTGGAAGGATGAAAATATTAAGGTGAATATGTTTATTTTAAAATTTATTTACTCCGAAAAAAAGACAAGTCCTCTCTAATTTCTATGTGGTATTCCTCTCTGATAACAGATACTGTTATTAAATATAAATTATATAGCATTTTAATTGTTCAGCATAACATACAATGTTTCATTCAAATGATTCTTTGCCGAATTTGCTGAAATGTTAGCCATTTTTGGTCCTGTATTGTAGTACCTTTAACACTGAAATGTGAATAAGGGATGCTGTAAATTCTGAACAAGATTTAGGCTAAACAGAGTGTATTTGAATATTCAGTTCCACACTTTCATTTTGCTAACAGTTCTAGTACAGTTGCTAGGAACTTAATAATTGTCTTTCACTAGTGATTTCCCCGTTGAATTGTTAATAGAGCATGCAGAACGTATCAACTTAATAGTAGGAAAATTAAATACTTATTGTTTACTTACATGAGGCTGTACATCTAACAAACAAACTTTATTTTTTGCCAAAACAGCTCTAACTGAGTCAATGCTGGTACCATAGTAATTATTTTTATATTCCCCATATTCAATAAATCTGAAATAAAAAATAGTATCTTATATTTCTGTTACCAATCTTATTTCCACATGTCTTTTTTTAAAGATAATCTGATAACTTTATCTATTGACAAAGATGACCTAAGGAATCAAGTGCCAACCAACATTTTAAAAGAAACCCAGATGTTTAAAAATTGGATGAAAAATCGTAATTATTACAAAATATCTTATTTCAAATTCAAATTATTTCAAAACTTAATTTCTCCAGCTTCCAAGCCTTGAACAATGCTAGAACAATTAGCGTAAATCTTTACAGTATATATATGTTGGACACAAAACAAGTATGATTAATTTTTTTCTATTTTCAAAATACCCTTTAAAAACAGGAACTTCTGATAGATTCATCTTGTGTTTGTCTTTAGACAAAACTTAATTTCAAATGATGGCGTGTAATGTGTATTTTGCTCAGTGTTCAAGTTGCCCACTGAGGTGCAATACATATGGCTTGTGCTAGAAATTGAAATTAAACTATGTTTTTGGCATCCAAGAATTCTCATCAAGTTAGTTCTGGCATCTGGCAGAACACTGAGATGAAGGAACATTCTCACATTAGCAATGCAAAATGGCACACACACAAAAAATAAGACATGGATTTCGTGCTTTCCACATACTTGTTATTCTGTATATCTGTCTCGAACAAGTGCTTGGAAATAAAAGTGTATTCAACACCATCACTTTCTTGGCTTCTTCGAGGTCTTGTTGTGTCTGGTTTTATTGAAAGAACATTAAAAACCACTTTGAAAATAAATGAAAACAAACAGTTCTATTCTACTGGTTTTAATTACCAACAAACTGTTGAAATTCAAGTAGATGGAATTCAACTCTCAGAAACTTGTGTGAAAATTTAAATACAAGAAATCTAGCCTCTCTTCTCAAATATTAATCTGAAACGGGGTTTGGTTGGTACATAACTTCTCCTTGCTGTCATGCACCTTCTATATCAAAGCAATAATCCCATTATGTTCAACTACTCAGTCTACTGTAACTCTGATGTCAAATCCCCTTTCTAGTGATTACCATAGTTGGTAGAAGACTGGCAAAACAAGAAGACACATGACAAGCACCATGTTTAAAAAAGCCCTTTGCTGTTTCCACCATGCAATATTA
This sequence comes from Stegonotus admiraltiensis, assembly GCA_032468215.1. Taxonomy (NCBI): domain Eukaryota; kingdom Metazoa; phylum Chordata; class Lepidosauria; order Squamata; family Colubridae; genus Stegonotus; species Stegonotus admiraltiensis. The sequence continues at coordinate 562,206 of JANHZT010005631.1, forward strand.
GAGAAGGTAAAGGTAAAGGTTCCCCCCATTCCCAACTCTAGGGGGCAGTGTTCATCTCCATTTCAAAGTCAAAGAGCCAGTGCTGTCCGAAGATGTCTCTGTGGTCATGTGGCCGGCATTACTCAATGCCAAAGGCGCACGGAACACTGTTACCTTCCCACCAAAGGTGGTCCCTATTTTTCTACTTGTATTTTTTTACATGCTTTCGAACTGCTAGGTTGGC
>JANHZT010005631.1:562528-578950 GCA_032468215.1 Stegonotus admiraltiensis
GCTAGGTTGGCAGAAGCTGGGACAAGTCACGGGAGCTCACCCCGTTACATGGCACTAGGGATTCGAACCGCTGAACTACCGACCTTTCGATTGACAAGCTCAGCGTCTTAGCCACTGAGTCACCGCATCCCTATAAATACTAGAGAAAGAGAGCCAATTTATTTACATTCCTCATAAAGTGAAAGACTCTTTAAAAAAAACTTAATTCAGATATCCTTACCCTATTCAACTCCAAGCAGATTATATTTATGCTAATTAAAAGGAAGCTGAATCATACACCAGTAATTTATAGAGCGGACGTTTTCACTTACGTGGAACTGTTACACCGTAATGGTGAGTGTCACTGATTAACAATTTCCGTTTTAGTTCATTGAGTCCTACACCAACAGGACCTGAAAGTTTAAATGTGTTCCAGTTAATTGTTCTGATTATTAATATTATAACATAGTACAGTAGCTCTGTTTAGAAATCCAAAATGTTACTCAAAAGTTTTTTATTGGAAGAACTCCAGTGTCTTCAGTATTCACTGGGCAGATAGGATTTCCAAAGTCTATGGGTTTCCCAAATTTTGGCTTTTCACTATCTCTGAAATCAATAGCCTGTCATTTATTCTGCCAAAGATACACAACCTTGAATGATCAATTGGCTAATGTTAAAAAAGAATGCTGATGGAATATGAAGATTAAGCTGGTACTAATCTCAAAATTCATGATGTTATATCCTTCCTTTTTTCTCAGTATATTTAATATGTACCATACTTTGACTTAAAATAGCAATGTATGATTATATCTGAAGCTGTTTCAGAAATCTTTGGTTTTCCTCAATAAAAGTTGTGCGCTATCCAGGAATGCATTTTGTTCATCTACTTGTTGGGCTTAGATGAAAATGTTCAGAAAGAAATACACTTTCAAATAAAACTCCAAATTATGCAAAAATTAATTATAATTTAGGCAAGATCAACACATGAAACATATTATTGAGGAATACTGACAAGTTAAAATATATTATAAAAGTCTAAAGATGATGATACATTTCAGCTACAGCTAGCTAAGAGCCCTATGGATCCCAATAAGTTATTCAAGGTGCCCTCAAGTACACTGACATATAAGGTACAATAAATATTTCATGGCTTTCCCCTCTCTCCAACTTTTCTTTAGCTCCTGCTATGATATTTTCCCCTTCTCTATTTGGAACAAAGTTCCAGTGGTATAAAGCAGTGTTTCTCAACCGTGGCAACTTGAAGATGGGTAGACTTCAACTTCCAGAATTCCCCAGCCAGCCACAGATATAAAGGAAAAGGGGAAACTTTTCACTTTTTTCTCCAAAATCACCTGCCCTCTATTTGTACCTGGATTCTAGGGAGATGCTGCCCTCCTCCTTGATGACCAAAGAAGATACCTCATACAATTAAACTAATCAGCCAAGAATTAATGACAACGAATTCTTACTTTACTTGTGATTTGTTATAGGGCACTTTGCTAATATCAGGAAATGCACACCCCTTGAGAGTAAGAAAATTTAAAAAACTGATGAGATCTATTATCCTTTCAGAATGGCTTATAAATAATATAATAAAGACAAATATTCTTCTTAAATTTTATCTTAAATTCTTAAATTTTTAAGAATTTTAAATTTTCTTCCCAAAAAGTCAAATTGCTACGTCTTTATTGTACACTATGTGCTGTCTGCGAAATGGCATCACGTACTATTACTTTTCTATCTGATAGCAAATAACTAAATGAAACAGATTATCTATTTTTCAGGCCATTCAGTAGTTACTGCTATATTTAAAGAATGAAATATAAATATATTTAGTTAAGAAAAAAAAATCAACTATACATGTGCTGCTGAAGTTCTCCCCAGAAATGCATATATTTTATGCATTTTGATTTCCACATATCCAGTTTTGCTGAGAAAGTTTTAGGACAATCAGTGCATATTTGATAATTGTGTTAAGTGTTTTGCTGACTGTCAGAAATCACTCAGGAAGACAAGAAGTGATTTTATTTGGGGGTTGGGCAAATATCTCAAATAGAATTCAATAAACATTTTAGCTTGGATCTCAACTTTTTATTATATAAGCAGAAAGACTGTTGTACCTATGGAAGAGATCCCTCTGTGAGTTACTTCTTTCAGCGCCACTTGCTTTTTGCTTAAGGATCTGGCATTTTATTTCTAAAATTGATTCACTGGATATAAGTAGCTTGCATGGTATGTGCACAAGCTATTAAACAAACAAACAAACAAACAAAAAATCCTAAACCTGCAAACAACTAAACAATCGGAATATAGGTGTGTGTGCAGAGTTAACTAACAGGAAGGAAGTTTTATTTGGAACATCATGAGAAGTGACCTAATGATAATAGCTGAGGCAATTCTATTTCATTAGTCGCAGTACTACTCCAGAATGGGACAACTCATCGCAGCCAACCTGCCAAGGGACAACTACCAGGGTCAATTCGCTGTGGGACAATTCCACACAGGATAACTCAATGCAATAAATATTACCTGCCACTGTTTTTTTGATATTACTTTCACTTTTGTGGAACTGGACAACGTGTTATGGTGGATAACATTTATCACGTTGAATTTGTCCTGTGACAAATTGGCTGGGGTGAGTTGTCCTGTGGCAACTCGGCCACGGTGAGATGGCCATGGTGAGTTGGCTGCAGCAAGAGGTCCTAGACCCGTACTACTCCATATATCAGGATGTTATCTTCCTGATATAATAAAATCACCGGACAGACATGACTAAAGCCTATGTCAGGGTCATCAGCCAAAGCAACTAAGCAAGCAAGCAAACAAAAAACAAACAGCCTGGCATGGAATGGGATAAACGTATTTGTGGTGTTTCAACTTTGCACTGTTCCGAGGATGACACAAATATTTTAAGTGCAAAAAAGGCTGTTTCAACTATTTTAAAACTCTCAAACATCCCTATGTTTCAGAGTTTCAAGCCAAACATACTTCTGAAACAGTCTATTTCATACACAGCAACAGGGCATTTCAAATTCAAAACCATCTACATTCCACACACCACTACTTTAAAAGCTGAGTTATGTATTGGAAGAATGATAAAACAGAAAGAAGAATGTACCTTTTTTCATCCCACTCCACCTCAATAGATTGAAATACACCTCTAAAAGGAAATAAAAACAGAGAAGAAGACATGGAGGGCCTTTCTCCACTGCTATTACTATCCCCATACTAACGAAGAATAAGGGGGGAGGGGATTGCAATCCAACAAAACGTAAGGCTGCACTAGCGAGATTTTCAAGAATCAAGGCAAAATAGTATACAGATAATCCTCAATTTACAGCCACAATTGTGTCCAAAATGTCTGCTGCTAAGCAAGATCATTGTTAAGTGAGTTTGCTCCATTTTACAACCTTTCCTGACACATTTGTTAAGTGAACCACTGCAGTTGTTAAATTAGTAACATGGTTGTTAAGGGAATCTGGCTTCCCCATTGACTTTGCTTGTCAGAAGGTCACAAAAGGGGATCACGTGACTCTGTAGCGTCATTAATATGAACCAGTTGCCAACCATCCAAATTTTGGTCACGTGACCATGGGGATGTTGCAGTGGTTACGTGAAAAATGATCGTAGGTCACTTTTTTCAATGCTGTTGTAACTCCGAACAGAAAGTGGACAAAAAAGCAAGCACATCGTTTCTGCAGACCAACAGTGAAATTAGTAAGGCTACTCAGGTTTAATTTAAAAATGACAATGTTCTTATTAAATAAACAGGGCCAAATAAAGTTGAAATCCTGTTATAGAAAGGTTATGCTTGGTGAGGATACTAAATTTAATTAAAAACACCTAGGTAATATTTTTAAACAGATTCCAACAAAAATTTTAATCCAGTTTTGCCTCAACCAACTCTATGAAAAAAAATAATTATCTGACCTTCTGTTCCTTAACAATAATATTAAACTTATTTCACACGTCATTATTGGATGCTACTACTAGCTCGCTTTTAAAGCTTTTAAAAATCTGATAATTTGTACTATGCTTCAATTAATATTGCCAGTTTTTCCACATTTTACCTAAGACACTTTTATGATTTTGGCCAGACTTATGCCGTTTCTAATACTAAGAGAAAAAAACCCCATCAAAATGACTGAGGACTGCAATAAATTTGTGAACTACTTTTGTTACTGTAAAAGGACACTTTCTTCACTTGATTTATTATTTCCAAAATAAAATAAAATTTCTAGATATTTCTTAGAGTTAGCATATGTGATTTTGTTATAAAAAGTCTACTTATCACCCTTTTCACGGGGTTCTGTTGATATAGGTGTAAAAGCAACTCAACCATATTATTACTTACTGTGTCAAACCCACAATTTCTTGCTCACAGGAGTAGGTGCCTGAATTTGTGCGTTAGAAAATGGGAAAGCTGTTTTTAAAACTGATTTTAAGTGTCCCCTTGGAAATAAGCTTTATAAAAACAGCAACACTACAGTTTGTAATAGTCCCTGATAGAGGGTCATGTTCTTCTGATTTGCGATTTTTAAATGGAAAAATTCTATCAATGAAGCGCTGGCCAGCAAAAATGTAATGCTACGAATACTAGAAGAGTTGAAAATGTTGGATTTTGAATTAAATTAAGAAAATATCTTAAAGAACCATGCTGTTATTAGTGTGAAAACACTAAGGGTTTCTAAACTATACTTCACTTTGTAACTGATTAAATTCAAGTACCCGTGGTCTGGAACACATAGCTCAGTTAATTCCAATGGCTGATTTTGAACCATTTAGCTAATGGTTTTAATTATAAGGAGAATATAGCAATAGCAAGCACAATAGGACACAGCCTCTACCTATACAGGCAACTAACAATCCCCACTTACTTATGACAGAGCAATTTGGGTAATTTTAAAATGCAGTAAAGATTCACCGAATATCTAGACCACAGGTGTCAAACTCGATCGCATCACGTGATGTATTGTGACATTTTTATCTTTGCAGAGCTGGCCTACGCATGACGCATCTGGCGGAGATTTGAAATCCTACATAACATGGCCGATTGGCCCATTTAGTGAACAGTAACAAATTAAGACAGTAGAAGCAATTACATATTGCAGATTAAGTTACTAGATGTTCCTGAAACTATCTTGAAATTCCAGTCTGGATTGCAATGGGTTGGTGGTCAGACGACGGGCACCACTGACCGCCCTGAGCAATCACACAATGGCTTTTTGCCCTTCCCATCTACAGAGAAAAGGCAAGTCTGTTTTGACAGGCCCATGTTTGAATGGGTCTTCCAGTGTCTGCCTTTTCCTTTGAGGGAATATTTCCACTTCACTAAATGACATGCTTTTTCTTTGCTTTCCCAAAGGTTTGCATCCACAGACTCTTCATACCCCTTCCCACATTTTCTTCTTCAACACTATCACTTCACACTGTCACTTCTTCCATCGACCCATCTATTTTATATCTTGGTCTATCTCATTTTTACATGACTCTAGCCAGCTTACAATAAAACAAATGCAAATCATTAATATATCATTGTTGTCCAATACAACAATATTCCAGGCAAGGAGAGTGTCTAGGAAGGAAGAACTGATGTTTCAGCTTTATGGAAGTAAGTTTAATGAACCTTTGTAGTTTTATTCTAAAGTGACAATGCTGCAACTTAAAACAGATTTGGGTAGAAGGGAAGCTTTGCAGTCTGCAAAAACAAGGGGGAAATTATTTACCCAGCAGAGTCAGAAATTGAAAGAAATTTGCCCATTGTGAAATAGGAGATGTAAGGAGAGGAAGTGGAAAAACATAGAAGGTTCGTTTTAACTGCTATCATTGCATCAAACACAAGATGATAATGAAAATAATGAGAGGGGAGGAGAGGTGATGATCAGTGAAGAACATGCAGAGTAACAGCTCAGGATAAAAAAAAATGGCTGCATGGGAAGGGGCGTTGGTCCTACCTGAGACGCACCTTTTCGTTGGGTGGAGACAGCAGCCAGCATGGGTTGTACCTGCCCGTTCAGGCCAATGGACTGAGTCTGTCAAAGTTGCCAAGTCCCGCCCATATTGCCGGGCAGATCCAGCTTTTGGTGAAGGACGTAATTAGACAGACTCGACGTGTGGGAGACCAAGAGAAAGGTAAGTAAGAGTGAAAAGGAGACCAGACTGGCAAAGGGAGGGTCTGGCTGCTGTCTCCACCCAACGAGAAGGTGCGTCTCAGGTAGGACCAACGCCCCTTCTCCATTGTGGGTGGAGACAGCAGCCAGCATGGGACATACCCAAGTTCAGTGTCCCTAAATACGGGAGGGACCAGGCTGGTTCGAATAACCCTCCCGAGGGAGAACCCATTGCAAAACCCAGCGCCCAAATGCGGCATCCGGCAAAGCAAATTTGTCCAGTTTGTAATGCTGGATGAAGGGAGATGGTGATGTCCACGTAGCCGCACAGCAAATTTCTAGCAAGGAGGCCTGAGTGGCCCAAGCCGCTGATGTCGCCGCACTGCGGGTCAAATGCGCCGTCACACGAGATGACCTCGGTAAGGAACGTAGTTCGTAAGCAGTAGCAATAGTTTGTCGGATCCAGCGACCGATGGTAGATGAGGACACCTGGCAACCCAGAGATACTGGTAAGAAGGAAACAAAGAAGGATTCAGTCTTGCGGAAAGAGGCCGTACGCTTGAGGTACACCCGGAGAGCCCTCCTGACGTCCAGAGTGTGCCACCTGCGTTCCAGAGGATGGACCGGATGAGGGCAGAAGTTCGGAAGGATGAGTTCTTGCATGCGATGGAAAGGCGTGTTGATCTTTGGCACAAAGGTAGGGTCCAAGCGAAGAACCACACGATCGGAATGAAATACACAGAGATTACTATGAACTGAGAGGGCAGCAATCTCCAATATGCGGCGAGCCGAAGTGATGGCCACCAAAAAAGCAACCTTACATGAAAGGAGCTGGAGACTCGATGTCTGCAAGGGCTCGTACGGAGGACCAGTGAGCGAATTCAACACAATGGAGAGGTCCCAAGTCGGGTAGCAATGCAGAACCGGGGGACATAGATTCGTTGCTCCGCGGAGAAAATGACGGATGAGAGGGTGTTGTGCCAAAGAAGACAACAAGCCACAGGTGAGTATTGACGAGACAGCCGCCACTTGTCACCGTAAAGTGTTGGGAGAAAGGCCTTTAGCGAGTCCCTCCTGGAGAAAGACCAAAATGTCCACTATTGAGGCAGACAGTGCCCGAACTCCTCTCCTATCACACCATTCACAAAAGGCCCGCCAGGTGGCTGAGTAAATACGGTCCATAGACGGACGCTGTGAAGCTTGAATTGTGTGGACCACATCTAGAGGGATGTTAACGGCTGTTAACAGGCACCGCTCAACCGCCAAGCGGTCAGAGCGAGCCACGGCAGGTCGGGGTGTTGAAGGTCCCCTTGAGTTAGTGAGTCCAGCATCTGCAGAATGCGCCATGGAGAGGCGACAGACAAGGAGACTAGATCCGCCAACCAAGGACTCCGAGGCCAGTGAAGGGCCAGAAGGATCACCTCCGCTTGTTCGAGTAGCAGCTTGCGGATCACCTTGGACAGAGGGAGATCAGCGGGAACGCATACAGGAGCCCCGTTGGCCAAGGGGACCGGAGGGTGTCGACGGCCACTGCCCCAGGAGATGGACAGCGAGCGTAGAACCGAGGAAGCTGGGAGTTGGCCTGAGTTGCAAACAGATCAGCCTCCAGAACCCTGAAGTGGCCTGTCAGATCCCTGAAGATCTGCGGGTGAAGGCGCCATTCCGCATGATCTACTTGCTGGCAGCTCAACCAATCTGCCTGAACATTGGCAGATCGCCACCATTGGAGAGACCTGCGCATGTGTTGAGGAAGAGGGATCTTGAGGGAAGAAGTCCCGTTGCCCACTTTCTGTAAGGAAAGCATCCAAGCCCTCGCCAAACAATTTTGAACCCCCAAAGGGACTAGTCGCTAGGTGCCACTTATGGTGAGCGTCGGCCTGCCAATGGTGGAGCCAGACCAAATGGCGAGCCACCACCGAAGATGCCAGGGACTTGGCGGCAAAGCGGGCTGCATTGAGGGTGGAATCTGCCAAAAATTGTATGGCCGCTATGATCTTATTTAAGTCCTGCTTCACCCTGACAACTTCCGTTGTTAAATTTTCCTGTAGTTGGCGGAGCCAAAGTAATGTGGTTCGGTTAAAAAAGGACGCCGTAGAAGCGGAACGGATGGCCCACGCCGCCCCCTGGAAGGCTCATTGCAGGACCTGATCTGAGCGCCTCTCGTCCGGTTGGAGACCTTCATCTGGATTCCCAGGGATGGGCGCATTTGGGAGCAGAGCCGCCACCAGGGCATTGATGGAAGGGACTTGAAGTAGCGAGGCAAGTTCAGAAGCGACATTAAAGTTCTTTCTATCAGTGGTAGACAGAGTAGGAGCAGTCCCTGGAAACAGCCACTGCTTCTTGATGACTTCGAGAAACAGAGGTGGAGTAGGAATTGAGTCCACCGCCGTAGATGGCTTAGCGAAAAGAGGATCCAAGGCTCCTGGAGCCACTGGCGTAGTCGGCTGTGCTGGGGAAGGGGAACTGAATCCTGCAGTGTTCACCGCCTTGTGCAACAGAGATTTAAATAGTGCCTGCGGAAAGAGACCCGTGAAGGCGGGTTGGTTCGAAGGAAGATCCTCATCCTCAGAAAGGTCGAAATCTTGAAGATCCACATCCTGCAACGAGGAACATTGGGATCCTGAGGAAGAAACAGGAGAGACCAGAGCGTCCACTATGAGGACATCCCCTTGACCGGTCACCGAACGGGAAGAGAGGACACCTGATGCCACTGAGGCAGCCCTGCTTGGACGCTGGTGTTGGGCCACCAGAGTTTGTTGCACCGTCATAGCGATGATGTGCTGAAGCTGCTCTGGAGAGAAGAAAGCGGCAGGTTGACTAGCACCAGCATCGGGGCAGGCAGGAGGTGGAGTGGGAGCCGGAGCAGACGAAGCTGGTAGTGCAGTATCACCTCCTATGTCAGTGGCCGGGCTGGGAGCAGAACCCCACAGGGTGTCAGGGTGGATAACCACCGGGCAATCGTTGAGGGAAGCCCGGTCTGAAGGAGCTGCTGCTGAAGACCCGGATGCGTCCGGAACGGGGGCTGACTCCCCATCCTTGGGGGGAGAACGATGCACGCTGGCCTTGTCACAGAACTTCCTGAGGACTTTGTCTCGGCGCAGTCCCGCCCGGGAGGAAGAGGAGTAACTGACAGACCGATGATGGGGTCGAGCACTGGAGCCACTGGTAGGTCTAACAGAAGAACCAGTTGTGCCCGAGGCATCCCTCTTTGGCGAACTGCCAGCTCTCCTGCCATGTTTAGACTTGTGCACTCTTAGGCATGATGAGTAGAGAACAAAAAACCAGGCCAAGGCAGGTAAATGCCAGAAGTGGCCACAAGGTGGCACAGACACGAGTCTGGAGGCCCTGATACTGATGTAAGGGAGCGCAAACACTCCACAACAGCACAGTCAATAAAGGCAAAAGGAGAGGCTTTTTTTTTTTAAGGGTCCCTACGAACAACAGCAGCGCTCTGGTAGATGAGGCCAAAGGCGCAAGACTACGCCAGTGATGAGGGCGGGCAACTCCACGGAAGGCTTGAAAGGCGCCGTTAGAGGGGAGCGTGAGACTCCACTAAAGGCCAGCTCGTCACTTGGAGAACAGAGCAGCTGAAGGGTGCGCCAGGGGAATGCTCAAATTTCGGCAATTAAACCAGCTGGTAGTCGGCTCCTGTGAGCGCTGCTATATGGGAGCGCGGGACTCTGCTAATGGCTGCCGCCTCGCTGAATAACAAAAGCGCGGGAACGTGCTAAGGAGGGAGCACGAAGCTCCACTAGACAACTGCCGCGCCTCTCTGCAACTCCGCTGGTGCTAGTTTATTGAAAATAAAGCGATTGGAGTCTCGGAGATCGGTAGCCGCTACGTTAGTCCAGGCAATCAGCTGTAGAGTGGAGTGAGGGAAAAAAAACGCCCGAAGGACTGTGAAAGGCACAAAAGGCTGCCAGAACGGCTCCGCTGTCAAAATGGCCACCAGCAGTAGCAGGGGAGGAGGGGGAGCGCGCGAAGCTCCACAGCCAGAAAGTGGTGACAAATACAGTCCCAATAAACACAACGAAAGAAAAGAGGGACACCCCCAGCCTTTTAAGGGAAAGCTGCAGTCCACAAGCACCAAGATAACAAGCGAGGGGAGAAGGGAAAACTCCCCCCCCCACTCCAGAAACGAAAAAAACCGTCTCTGAGGCAAAGTCCTTACTGTAATAAACACGAGAGGCAAGATCAAAGTCCAAGAACAGTCCAAGTTATACCGGGAAATCAGCAGAAATTGAAGGGAAGGAGCAGCAAATAGAGAGAAATTCAGTAAAATTAGCCAGAGAGTCAGTTCCACACGCCTGTCCAGACCACCGGACTGAGTCAAAAGCTGGATCTGCCCGGCAACATGGGCGGGACTTGGCAACTTTGACAGACTCAGTCCATTGGCCTGAACGGGCGGGTACAACCCATGCTGGCTGCTGTCTCCACTCACAATGGAGAACAGGACCAACCAATCACATGAGAGGAGAGGGTAAGCCAGGTGCTGTAGCTAATTGGAGCTGGATAGAAAGAAGTGCTGTAGACCATTTGCCTGGAAGGGCTTATAATAAGGATTATGATGGGAAAAAAAGCAGTTCAAGTGGAACTTCAAAACCTGGGCAAGGGATATATTTGTGATGAACTGAAAGGTTGAATGATGATGTCATGTATTATTGCATTCAAGAAAAAAATGGGCGCTCTGGACTGGTGAAGGCGTGAACAGATATGAACAGGTCTGTTCTAGGACGGGTGAAGATGACCAACAATAAGTAAGCATACAGCAACAAGGTAACGTGACTTGGGAAAGGAAAAGTAGAGAGATTCTTTGGGGGTATTAAAATTATTCGAAGTCTTGGGGCAGTAGAATTCAGAATTCTTAGGCAGAAATCCAACTCTTTCCTTTTGTGTAAACTATACACATAGGCTGTAATGAAAAAGCTGTAAGTTCCTGAAAAACTTGGAAACACTAATTTTCAAATAGTGAAATGCTTAATATACAGCAGGACCTTATATATTGGCAATTGTAACAATGAAAATGCTTTCTGTGAAAATTCTAATATTCAGCTGCCTCTTAAAGCTTTAAGAACAGAACAAGCAGTTATTTTGACTTGTTAATTTACTGCATTATTTATAATATTCATTTATTTTTTTCAAAAGCAGGTAATTATAACAGATGGATGAAGGTTGAAATTTAAAATATTTCTGACATCCATATACAATAGTTTTTGCTCAAGATTAAATTTTTCAAATTTAAAAACACAACACAAGCATGGTAATGAAAAACAATTATAATAAAACTAAAAACAACACAGTCCAAGTTCCACCATTTGACTTAACCACTTAACTGAGTTAACACTTACCAACGAAGACAATAAGTCTGTATTTTTCATTTGGTTGCCTCCTATATTTTGCTACTTCTTCATAGGTAGGGACATCTGCAGTATCGTATTGATCACTCTTCTTGCACTCATACATTGTCTTGTTAGTTTTTTTATCCTTTCTGCTTAGGCGAAAACTTCTCCTAAAACCAGCTGTAGTTACATTTAAAAAAAGAAGCGAATATAAATGTTACTAGCAATAAAGCAAACCACCTAAAACAAATGTTCCTTCAAGCAAAATATTTACTATTTGTATTATCAACATTTTCACCATTATTGCTTCATATAAGTATATAGACTAAAATACAAAATGCTAAAATTAGACTAAAATTCCTCCAAATATCACATATTATTTTGCTCATGCACAGTCATACATTAGGACACTGAAATAAATGTTTTTTAACAAAATGCGTCAAATACTTTAACATGGCTTGATCATCTATATATGCCTATTAGAACCAGCAAAATTTGTATAGTTATTATTCATCCTGCTTCAAAGTGACATACTGTATATTTATAGACAGGGATTAATAATGCATGGCCTAGTTCCATTAGAAATAATCTTTTCAGTTAGAATAAGCAAGTTTTAACAACAAAATCATAATGTATTCATTAAATGAGACAAAGAACAATTAAGGAAATTATCATGTAATATAGTTTTGAAATTAAAAGGACTAAAAAAATTAGAATAGTCAATGTAAATTATGTACAAAATATTTTTTTTGTATTTTCATCCCATTATTTTTCATATTCAATTCAAGAGGTTGAACACACCTAATATTCTTTCCATCTCCTATTTTCCCTACAATAACAATTTGGTGAGATGAGTTGGGCTGAGAGAATGAATGGTCCAAATCTTTTACTGGAGATCACATGGCCATAGGACACTATGAATGGCCTAAACCACCATTGGTTGCGAAGTGACTAACTCTTGATCACATGACCATGGAGACACTAACGGTTGTAAGTGTGAGGATTAGTCATAAAATTACTTTTTCAGTGCTGCTCTAACTTTGAATGCTAAAGAGGCAAGTAATTAAACAATGTATATTACTTTAAAGATAGGAAATCTGCAAAATATACAGACTATCTACTCCCCAACTGGGATTCATTGTTTTAAATGATGGTAATTTTATCTGATAAGGAAACATGTGGCATACATATTGCTGAACAGACTACATCAGAAGATGGCTCATATATCGCCAACACATTGTTATCAGAAACATAATGAACCCAGTGAGATGAAATTTTGTGAAGAAGGAACAGCCATAGTATTGTAGCACTAAGTACCAAATGTATTTTGAATGGTGCTTCTCTGGGAGACCAGTAATAAGGGTGCTGAAGGGGTTGCTAGAAGTCACTTTAATTTTGAATGGGGCTTTGAGTAAAGTTTAGAATAAATAATTAAGAATTGGAAGTTCTTTCCTAATTGACTGTTTCATAGGCTGCCTTTCTAACGAAACATGAATGCATGAAATTTTGGCATGCATTCCAATGTAGTGTCCCACAAAGCTGAAATAGGAATGTATAGTGACCATCAGTGAAAAGGAAAAATTGCAGCATTTAAAAAAAATAGCTCAAAAGCAAGATACAACACAACTAAGGGAGTTCCAAAAGAAACTTGGGAAAGGACAAGAAATCCAGAAGAAAGAGGAAATGAGAGGAAAAAAGATCAGGAGTAGGCGAACTCCAAACACTTTTCAGTGTTGTGGAAAAAATTAAAGAGGTTTTGGCAGTTGGGCTGAATTTAGGGAGTTAGTGAATGAAGCTCTTGCGTTTCCATCCTAGCTTAAGGATGTTATGGAACCAGCTGTTGTAGAACGGATTTGCACAGGCACAAACTTTCAAGGTGATACATGGAGTTTACAAAGAATATGAATGATTTAATTCTGGTAATAGTTAGAATGCAAATAATAATATGCGTTTTAGAAATACAGATGGCCCTTGTTGAACAACACTTGTTCAGTGACCATTTCCACTCACAATAGCACTAAGTGAGTGGTATTCATGACCAGTCCTCTTATTTATGTTAGTTGCAGCATCCTCATGATCACATAACTTGCTATTTACGATTTTCTTTGCCAGTTTCCTATAAGCAAAGTTGATGGGGAAGCTGGCGGGAGGTAGCAAATGGTATTCACATGATGTCCCCACTTAAAGATCCAGAACGATTTGATAATGACGGCAACCAGAAATCCTGGAATTTCCGTGTTAAGCAGTGTGGTCATGTGACACCACACTTTCCGACCATCTTGCTTAATGGCAAAAACTGCAGTCCCAATTACCATTGTTACATGAAGACTACCTGAAGGTAGGTCTCACTTTGGAAAAATTCGAATAAAATGATTTCCTATTTGATCAGTCATGGGAAAATGTCTGCAGTTTAATAAATCATAGCAGGAGAAAAAAGTAGCAGCCGCAGATATAGTTAGGCCCTTACTAAATGTTAGTATTCATTTGTGCATTTCTTTCTTTGCTGGATTTGTGTTCACTGAAATCACGAGAATTTTTAGACATTTATCTGTGTGATAGTTGTAGGCATGCTCTATATTTAATCAATAAAAATAACTGCATAATCTATCGTTGCCAAATCAATGCTGTAGAGGTTCAAGTGGCAAAGTATTTATTGGTGAAAGCTTAAGCTGATGGAAACTTACAACCAAGATCTGATGAAGATGTCACATCTTAAAGCTAGAAAAAGGCGGCGGCTTCTTCTTCTTCTTCTTCTTATCATCATCATCATCATCATCATCATCATCATCGGAAAGATATTTGTGTACATGTGTATGGGAGGAATCAATATCTTTCTTTACATAAATAGTGTGAACACTACTCTTCAGAGAAGCTAAGATCATTGAGGGTGAGTGAACATGGCCAAATATTCCCTCTACTCAACTGTTTTCTAAGAGTTATACTTTTCTTTTATACTCAGAAATGAATTATCAGTCTATCATTCACTTAAACAGAGAACACAGAAATAAAAAAAAGAACTTCAGTTGGGGACAGCACATATTGTAGTAGAAAGTCAAAACCGTTTTATATACTGTAATGGTAGTCTCCGAAACAAGGAAAAAATATGTATCTTTCTTTGTTTTAAAACCGAAATGAAAATAGTGCTTCCTATATTTAGATTGGACAGGTTAGACATTTCAGAAATATGAAACCTAAACTCAAATCAATATAATTGGGGAGGGTGGACAACACCTACAAGATCACAGTTGTATAAGCAATGGTTTTTCCTGTGACACTATGAGAGCAAACTTGAATTATGCATAAGCAGGAGAGAAAGACCATGGATGCTTTTAAACTAAACATATCACGGATAGCTTGAAGAAACAAACAATAGACAGACAATCCAACAAATGGATCACAGAACAAGTCAATCCAGAGCTCTCACTTGAATTTTGAATTATTAAACGTTGGACACACCAAGTCTGTAAGGTTGAGAAAAGAAAGAGAAGAGGATGGTCAGCAACAAGGTGGATGGAACAAAATAAAGACCACATCACCAGAAAATCTGAAGGGCCAGGTTGGGAACAGATTGACGTAGAAAAAAATCTATGTGGTTTTTAAGAGTAGACTCTATCTTGATAGCACATGATCAATCAATCCAACAGAGGAAATAAATTCCAAAACCACCAAAATGGTAAGTAACTTAAGTAGCACTTCTCCATAGTGCCTTAGTTACAATGCTACTTCATGATATACTGTAATTCCTGAGGCATTGTTGGGGTGGGAGGGAGAAGGGGTACTGTTGCCAACCCCATCCAAATTTCAACAGCAAAGCAATTATGCTTAGAGAAAAAAAGAAAATGGCTACAATTTGATCCAATAAGTCACTGTCCCAGCATGAAAATTCTTCTCTTTTTCATTTGGCCTCAACTTTCCAGAAAGTATAGCTATTCCTGCAAGTTTAGGCTCATTGCCAGTTCTAAAGTGCATAGCTGAGGAAAAGCAAACTCTTCCCTAAAGGGCTTTGTCCCACATAATGTCAATGCGAGACCCTGAAAAGTCAGCTCCTATATGCAGAAACCTCATCCTTGGCCCCCATTTCTCCAGCAGCCTAGAGCACAACAGGTTTTACAGAATGTTTATGTCTGCTTTTCAACTAATAGTTCACAGCCAATACATCCAATGAGGTTTTTTAAAAAAAATGTTATATGAATAATTCAGACACTAAGAACAGGAGCAAGACTAAACATTTTTCAGTTTTCAGAAAGGATGCCATTTAGGTTTGCAGCTTAGATCTCAAGAATCCTTTGAAGTGTGCATAAATACACATAGGCACCCATGAGCATAGAAACCCAAAATAATATATCACCAATAGCAGTTTGCAAACTTGACATTTTGGCCTTCCGTG
The DNA here is from genome assembly GCA_032468215.1 of Stegonotus admiraltiensis. NCBI lineage: Eukaryota > Metazoa > Chordata > Lepidosauria > Squamata > Colubridae > Stegonotus > Stegonotus admiraltiensis. The sequence goes on from JANHZT010005631.1 coordinate 578,344, forward strand.
ACAAACAATATACCCAAACACAGCAAAACAATATACTAAACGTGCTCAGCTCTTACTAAAATGCAAGATTTATTATGGGAGAGCTGTTAAATTTAAACACTGAATCCCATACAGAAATAAATATATAAATAAACCTCCTTTCAAATTTGAGAATAAACAAAAATCACTCCAATTTAAAAACTATCTTCTAAGATTTCATGCTAGGAATGTAAGTTTTATGATGACAAAACAAAACTGGGTTTCTCATTACAGGATATGTGTAAATGTATTTTACTGTTGTTTTATATTTGGTTTAAAAGTTGTTTTAACTGATCAACTATCTACTAATAAACTATAGGGCACAGGTTTTAATCTTTATAATTTTTACGTATAAAAATATTACCCTCACTGAGATAATAATGCATCAAAAATGCACACAATGCAACATGTATGCAAATATTCATAATAGAAAACTGAATCACAGCTTTATACACAAGCACACACACAAAGAGCCTTGGTGGCGTAGCAGACTAATGTGCTGTTAACTAGCACAGCTGCCTGCAATTACTACAAGTTCGAATCTCACCAGGCTCAAGGTTGACTCAGCCTTCCATCCTTTCGAGGTAGG
>JANHZT010005631.1:579050-599270 GCA_032468215.1 Stegonotus admiraltiensis
AGGGGCCCCCGAAAGCCCTACTAAGCAGGTATATACAAAAGTATGAAGGCTATTGCTTAACGCATTGTAAGCCGCCCCGAGTCTCCAGAGAAGGACGGCATATAAATCGAGCCAATAAATATATGGGATTACTATCTAACAGAAACTTAACACCAGGTACACAAAGGAAGCAGCCATTCCCCCCCACCTATTTTGCAGTGGCCAAACACTGTTCTAGATGATCATCATGCCCTCTAAGACAGACTCTTTAGTTTGTAAAGATTATAAAGAGGAAAGGAACAAACTATTCCATTTCCCCCCCTTATTGGCAAATGTGGAATATTTTTCCACTGCAGTCAGTCAGTCAGTCAGTCAGTCAGTCAGTCAGTCAGTCAGTCAATAGTACTTAACACTATTGTTGAACCAATAGTGTTGTAGTCAATGAAGTATGGCTAAATATAATGAATTGGTAAATGGACTAATAGGGGGACTAGTCACTATGTACAACATTGCTATTGGATGATTAAGATAGGATGCAAACAAATAGCAACACATTGTTATTCAAATGCATTATTTTTGAAACATTTTGATTTACAGTGATAAACAGCTGAACAACTGCATAGGCATTTACATCTTCAACCAATTACAGGGACCATGGAAGCCCATCAATGAAGCTCTACTATTGATTGATACAGAACAGGAATGTACAATCTGCGGCCCATGGGTGCATGCAGCCCTGGACAGCTACTGTGTTTCTCCAAAAAGATGACCCACTTTGAAAAGAAGCCCATCATGTTTTTGAGCAGATACAATCAAATTAACCCCACATACAAAATTAGCTCTAATTAAGACCCTGCCCACCCCGGGGTGCAGGGCGTGGGGCAAGGCACACAGGTAAAAAATAAGTTAGGGTGTCTCGCCTTCTTCCGCGGCCGCTTGCTGCCATTCGCACGCATTGTCCTGGCCTCCGTTTCATCTTCAGACGCCTGCTGGCATCTGTTATCTACAGCTGATAACAGAGCTCTAGATCAGTGCGGAGCTCTATTACGGCTGCAGAGGGCTTTCCAGAAGGCATCTGCAACTGATAACAGAGCTCCGTATTGATCCGGAAATCTGTTATCGGCTGCAGATGCCTTCCAGCAGGCATCTGAAGGCAAAATGGAGGCCAGGGCAATCATGCAAGTGGTGGCAAGTGGCTGTAGAAGTTGGCCAGCAGCAGGCTCCTGCTGGGCGGGGCTGTTGGTGCCACCTCCGCGAGGTGAGTCAATAATTAGAACCCTCCAAAAAGAATGCCTAGCTGTTTTTTTGGGGGTCAAAAGAAAATAAGACCTGGCCTTCTTTTTGGAGAAACACGGTAATACTGTGCCCCCACAATAATAAACTTTCAATATTACTGTGATTTTTAGTGATATTTATATACATTAATTATATTATATATTTTATATCTCACCCAAGACAATTCCTCTTTCATGCAATGCGGCCCAGGTAAGTCAAAATATTGGACACCCATGGTTATAGGTTTGTTTTCTTTTTACTAAAAACCTCAGATTAACTTTTAATCACAATCTGCTTTTGTCACATCCGATCAAATGGGATCCTGTATTTTGCTTAAAACAGGACTAACACATAATTAAATATACAGCAATTAAAATGAGGCAAGGTGCAGAAATGAGCAAAAAAGGACAGCACGCATTTTGTTTATGTATTATTGTTTTGGAAAAGAAAAAATCACAATAAATTTTTTTTTTAAAAAAAAGGACATCACCTTCTTCAGCATATTCTCCAGTTAATTTTTTAAACTGTCTAGAAAGCTCGTTTCCAGAAGAAAAAGGGTGGGAGAATCCTGAACTTTCTGCCATCTCGCAAATAAGAGACTCACACAATATATTATGATCAGATGTTTGACTGCATCTTGCATCATGATAAAATACAGAGACAGTCATAAAGCTGTGGCATCTTGTAGAATCTGGTTGAGATTTTAATACATTATTTGGAGAAAATGAAGTTTACTTTGGATGCACATTTCCAGTTCCTTAAGCATTTATATATAATTCATTCATCAATAGTATGATAGGTTTGACTGTGCCAAGCATATAAAACAAAGGGGCTAGAAGCAATGTTGTGTCAACTCACTGAGGATGGTACTTCATAAAATAGGTTGGCAACGATGACAAAAAAGTCCCTTTGCATTATATGGTCTTCTTCATATATTGGTGCTAGTTTCTGTAAGCTACTTCATTTGCTATAGCAAGCTAATTCTGCACAAATTTTCCGTTACATCAGTAGTTCTCAATCTTTTCTTCACCACGGATGCCCTTTAAATACATTTTACATCACGGACCACCAAGACTTAACTCAAGATTTAAATCATAACATTTCTTCATGCCTTAGCGGATCTCTTGTGACATCGTGGTCCCCCAAAGGTCCATTGCTTTAAAAACTTATGTCTTTAAGAGACCTCTCATGCTTTTAATTAAATTCTTATACTGTCTCCAAGCGTAACTTCTTCCTAATACATGTGTAAAAACAAACAAGGTATTGGTCATAATGCTGAAGGAATTGCCAATGATAGTATTTCTTGAAACAGGGGGGCAAGGATGAGTCAGACCAATGCTAGCTTCAAATGTAATTGAAATGCTGTAATAAATAATTCTAAAAAAATTACATCACTTTCTTCACAAATTAAACTAAAAAAATATTTCAATTCCCTATTTCTTAATTAATAAAGTAGATTACTTTTAATAGATTGATCCTTTGTGTCCAATCCAGTGAGCCATTTTTTTTTATTCTAACAGTTTTACAACATGCAGTGATGCCAATTTGTTACCTGCAAATTTGTAGCCCATCCAGGAAAAAGCTGAGAAAGAAAAGAGTCTTATGTAAGCAACGGCTCACCTATAAGGGCTCCACTGTTGTGACCAGCACATTCAACTTCCTCTGGATGAAGTGTAAAAGCATACAGAACAAAAGCCAAGAAATAAAGCAGAATAGTTAGATGCCCAGCCATAAATGCAAAAGAAGAGTTACTTCAGAATGACAACCGTATAAAGCTTAGCATGAAAAGCCTTTGATAAACCATTGTTTAAAAATAAATCAGCATATTTTTCTATAATTGAATAAAAGATTCTGCAACACAGCAACATGCATATTCCGTGTCTTTATTGCCTTTTCATAATAGAAATTAAAGGTGTTCTATTTAGCTTTAGTGGAAGATAAAAATTACAGTAGCTGAAGCAAAGATGAAATTATTTACAAAGAATATCAAAGAGGTTTTATGTTTGGCTCAATGGATCAGACAGAAAGGGTTTCTGATGAACATACAGCCCATTTGCTCAATCCAAAATATTTTCACGCTTGTCATAATATGCCAGAGCTCTCTTGACAAAGCAGGTTATAGTTTTTTTAGTTACAATAAATGGTTGATTTGGTGAATTAATGACCTGCAATTGTTATGTATTTTGCAATTGACAGCATCACAGCAGTTTAAGACGAAGGAAAAAAACACACCCTTGTAAATTGAGAAAATAGGTTCTAAAATTATGCTGCTGAAATCTGCAATGGAAAAAGACTTTTTAAAAAATGAATTCTTTTAGAATCATGCAACAGCACTGACTCTATCTTTAGGCCAACTGTAACGTTTTGAATGAATGCACCCTGCTTATTATCTTATTTTTCCCCCCAGTAACATTCAAATAAATTACCACAAATTTAGTCAAAGCCTGCAAATTCAATCCATATACCAAAACATATTTCTGCAGGAGGATTTTTTTTTCTTTCCAGAGCAGGCGGGAAGAGAAATGTGGAGGGAAAAATAAATAGAAAAGGCACATCCGGCAATGAGTAATACCCCATGCCTTACCCCAGTTATCCTCATGCATGCATGTTACCTTGCGCACATGGCCAACTTGCTTACAGCCTTCATAGCACACGACAACTCAGATTTGGAACTGTATTGCACTAGCTAAATTGCTAGTCTGTATCACTAAATATGCGGTTACAAGCCACATTTATTTTTCTCATTGCTTCTAAAGTAGAGATGCCTTAATTAATCTAGCTTTCAGACCATCTCTACCACCAAGCAGCGAAACTTACATGTGTACCTTCAATTTTCTCTGAAAAGGAAAAGGGGAAAAACAGGAGGCAAGATTATACAGACTGAGAACACAGTAAAAGAATGAAAAATTTAAAACTCGGAAGAAAGACACCTACCACACTCAACTGTCTCCTCAGCTTAGGAGAGCCAAAAAACAAACAAGCAGACACGATTTATTTAAATTAATATTTTCAGCAAATAATAATAAAATGACGGAAGAAAACATATAGTTGAGTAGCATTGAGAATGCATTAAGAACATAATTCTAAGTAGTTTTCATTGGGAAGTAGGTTCCCAAAGTTTGCTCTTCTTAATTGATGCAACATCTGTTGTAGGACAGCCGGTACTAGAAAAATGTTTAGCCTCTGCTAAATTTGCCAGAATCTGTTTTCTCTTGTTAACAAAGCATTCAGCTGAGACAGAATAGAAGGTAGCTAATTCTTTTGGCGGAAGTTGTCATTTGTTTAATTTAACTAGGATGTTGAACTACCAAGAGTATTATACCGATATAATGGCACCTTCAATCACATAATTGTGTGATTAATTCATTACCATACTGCCTTCCCTTATGATCTGGAATTCAAATAACATGTTCAAATTTCTCAAGGTCAGGACTGTACAAAGAGTTCCTAATAGGGACTTGAGCCATACAGTTATACCACTAACTCGGTACCTGTTTTTCTGTAAGATGTTTATTGTTTCCATATTTGGAGCTGTCAAATGAATTGTCAACTAATATTTGGCAATAGGCTATACTGGAGCTCATTTTGTTAGAATGAGTGAAAAGAAGTCCCAATGTGGTTTTTCCAAAACACAACTGGACTTTCTTCTTCTTTTCTTTGAATATGTTTCATTTTTCATCCAGGAAGCTTTTTCAGTTTTAGCTTAATTTAGAACTCAAGAAGCTTCTTGGTGACAAGTGAAATGTTTTCAAAGAAAAAATAAAACCCAAGAAACTTCCTTGTTTTGGAAGAAATACGTTGGGACTCTCATGACCTGGATGACTAAGAATCTCTACAGAATTAGAAGAAAAATTAATATCCAAAAAAGAGGGTGGGGGTGAGAAATGAAATGAAATGAATAGAAGAATGTGATTAAACAAATGTCCCATGCATTATTTAAAAAGGCATTGACACAATTTATTTTTAAAATACGAATGTCTTCTGAGGCATCAGACAGATAATTCTGTATGTAGAACAAACAACATTTCCAGACCAATTCGTTTTTCTGAATGACTAAGAATTTCTTCACAACTATAGATCCATTTGGAAGACATAGGCGATGTATAAGCTTTTCCCAATAAACTTTAGGAAAAGTAGCAGTGTCTTCTAGATTGAGCATGTGTACACAAAGCATTAAAAATATCTTTCAGACTGTAGTGCAATTTTAGGATCTTAGACAAAGTTTAAAAGTCTTTAGAGACATTATTCAATTTAGTGACAACAACAAAACATTTTCAAAACATAAACGTTACAATTTGGTCACAAAAACAATTTGTGCAAGAAAATATCAAAGGGTGAATATTATGTTTTTAAAAAGAGAACACTTATGATAGAAGCACAGTGCTAATCAAATTGGTGGGGCGGAATAAGGCTGAAATTATTTTGCTATAATCGTAAACATGAAAAAAAAAACTCAATTCAATAATAGGAGGAAAATATCATTTTTGAGATAATAGGGATATTTTGCTAACTAACAAAACAGTATTTTACTAAGAAAAATGAATTAACAGACTCTAAAATTTAATAGACGTATTACTATCAGTTATGCCAGCATATAAATTTGGTGTTACTCTTTCAGATTTAATAAAATACGTAATTTTAATTCTTGTTTGAATACTGCCCCTTGAATTTAACATCTGCTCATGAAATAAGATCTGGCCAAATGATGAATTGTTTTTATTTCTTTAAAGGGCACATTATATCTAAAATAATCATAGCAAAAAGAAAGAATCATTATGCTGAATGACTGTAAGAACTATAGATCCAAGTCCTCAGGTGAAACCATCAAATGGATAACATGCAATTGAGACACCACATATTTACATACATGAAACTAGGTCAGTGATGGCTGACCTTTTTGCCATTGCGTGCCAAAAGCAGGGGGAGCGCAGGGGGGTCGTGTACACATGTGCCCACACCCATAGTTCAATGCGCCCTGCCCCTTGCACATGCACATGCAACTCCCACTTTTGGCACAGAATGGCACTGTGGGCCCAGTAGGCCCTTTTTTTGCCCTCCCCAGGCTCCAGAGGCCCTGAGTCTCCGGAGAAGGGTGGCATATAAATCAAAATTAAAAAAAGGCCTTTCTCACCTCCCTGGTGGTCCTCCGGAGGCCGGAAACAGCCCATTTCCCGACTCCCGGTGGCCCTGGGAGGCCCGAAAATCAGCTGGCCTGCATGCACATGTGTGCTGGAGCTAAGCTAGGGCAACGCTCATGTGCCCATAGATATGGCTCCACATGCCACCTGTGGCACGCATGCCATAGGTTCGCCATCAAGGATCTAGGTACTAGGTGCTACTATACGAAGCAAAGAGTTAGTCATCTACAACTGGTTCCACTATGCCTGACAAGTTTCTGAACTTTTTTTTTCTTTTGGCTGACTGTACCATCCAGAAATTTGTGATTAATCAATTCCTGGGCTTAGTTACTCTTCAGACCTCATCTGAAAATCAACACGATTTATTTCTTTAAATCCAGAATTTCAATGAAACATTAGTAACAGTTGGACAAATGCTAGAGGCTTGACCGCTTGTTAGGCTGGTATCATTATTGTTCTTTCCTGTGTAACATATATAGGGTCCTTGGTGCTCTCTGAGCTGTTATTTTCTTGTAGACATTTTATTATCCAAACTAGGTAATATCATCAGTGCTAGCGATAATAAGACATAAATTAATAGAAGTTTTTATTTACTTATTTTTAATTCTGGTAGCGTGAGGAAAATAAGAATAAATATCTCGCGATCTCAAAATGTTTATTCGTTTATAGAATCTGTTCTTAAGCATGGCTTGCTTAGCTTCATCAAATCACCCATGTTTTAAACCTCTTATTTTCTTATATCCTACCATCAAATTTGGATGATGACAGAATGAAAATTGTTGAAGCATGGTGCTGAGGTAGATAATGAGAATGAGAACATAATAAACCAAAGATTATTTCAAACATTAAATGTTTTCACAATATAGAGCAAAAGCTTTAGGAAAATGGAATAATAATAATAGGCTTGATGAAGTATTTCTACCAATTTCAGCATGGAAAAGAAGAGTAGAAATATGGCTACAAACCATCATTTATTTACAACGTTCTTAATAGCACATGTCAGTGAAGTGGAAAATTAATACACAAATGTGAAATGATTCTATATGTGATAAATATTATCATAACAAGAGTTCTTTTTAAAAAAATTATGCATATTTGCAATTTAGTAGTAATTACATTAAAAAGGTAAAGGTTCCCCTTGCATATATGTGCTAGTCGTTCCCAACTCTAGGGGGCAGTGCTCATCTCCGTTTCAAAGTCGAAGAACCAGTGCTGTCCGAAGACATCTCTGTGGTCATGTGGCCAGCATGATTCAACGCCAAAGGCACACGGAATGCGGTTACCTTCCCACCAAAGGTGGTCCCTATTTTTCTACTTGCATTTTTTTACGTGCTTTCGAACTGCTAGGTTGGCAGAAGCTGGGACAAATAACAGGAGCTAACCCCGTTACATGGCACTAGGGATTTGAACCGCTGAACTGCTGACCTTTCGATTGACAAGCTCAGCATCTTAGCCACTGAGCTACCGCGTCCCTGGCATAATTACGTTACAGAATGTTTATTTTTGGAACTAAAACTAACCTGGAATTTTAAAAAGAGTGGTACATTAATAGAACTGTTTAAACAATCTATTTCCTACATCTATTTTACTTTCTTTACCATAGTAAAAGCATATAGTTTTAAGGTCTGGTAACAGAAGCAAAACCAGCAATTTTTCCTTATTCTAGTAGAGAGGTTTGGGCCTAAAGAATGAATAGCATCATTCCTTAAAGCATGGACCTAAGTAATTTGTAAATGCAAAAAGCAAGTTGTGTAGCAACAGACTTACATGATTTCTTATTTGAAATCTTCAAGGGCCGAAACTGTACATCTGATCTTCTTAAAGCAAGTCTCCTATCAAGTAATTTGAGGAGGGGAAGAAAACAAAACTTAAGCTCTTTTATTTTTAATGTTCTTTTGGTATCAATAAATATGTACAGGTAGTTCTCAAGTTATGATCACAATTGAGCCGAAAATTTCTATTGCTAAGCAAGACCATGGTTAAGAGAATTTTGCCTCGTTTTATGACCTTTCTTCTTTGCTTGTCAGTAGGCCGCAAAAGTTGATTACATGACTCCTGCAAGGACACTGCAATCGTCAGTGAATTTTGATCACATGACCATGGGAATGCTACAATAGTTGTAAAGCAGTCATAAGTCACTTTCTTCAGGGCCATTTTGTCACTAAACAAATGTTTGTAAATCGAGGACTATCTGTATATCTGTTTTGGGTTTGTCTGTTTTTTTTAAATCACCCAGAATTTTAAAAGACATAATAAACAGTGCAGTTTATTTAAACTCTCCTAAAATAAATTCTGGAATCTTCTTCTTTTTAAGGAAGTGGTAACATTGTCTTAACACATCAGCATGTTCTACAAGTAGTGGTGTAGATATTGGTGTCCTCTTTTCCAACTGTTTTATTCTCGCAAACAAGATTTATCAATGTTCTGTCAGGTTTTGTCATTATCAATATAAGCAGCTGAATAATAACATCCAATTTAAACCATTATTTTTCAAACTTGGCTACTTTTGAGAACTCACGGAATTCCCTAGCCAGCATACCGAGTTCAGGGTTTGTGCTGCATTCCAGTGCAGTTCTAATGGTTATACTGATCACATTTCTAAGTTGGGGAGTGAGGGTTGGGGAATCGGATCAGCAATAACATACCTTTCCTGGAAGTGTTTTGAAGGAACTAAGCCTGCTCTGGGATTGGCATCACTTTCCAGCTTGGCTTGCCACCAGGTTGCATCATCTTGGGTCATGATTTGAAGAATATCACCTTTTCTGAAAGGAAGCCCAGCTTCTTTGCAGGGAATTGCTTTATCTTCATTGGGATTATAGTCAAAAAGAGCTTTCATGAAGATCTGCAGAAAAGAATACTTTTCTTTAAATACTGTATTCTTTAAATATTTAAATTATTTAAAACTACACTGAATTATTTAAAATCTAAGGAATTCTATTATTGTTACTGTTGCTTGTTGGCATAAAATAAGTTTACCTATCATGATAAAAACATTTACATATAGAGAAAGAATGCTGGATTGAGCTGGCATTTAAGCCTAAATGAGTGAGTAAGTAATAAATTTTACACAGCCACCACATGAAGAATCTTAGTTGAATCCAACAAGTATTTACCTTGCCGTCTTTTGATGAGTTTTCTTCTTTGATACTGGGTATAATCTTAAATGTAATGGCTCCTTGGGACAGAGACTAAAATATGTAAATATAAATTACTAAATTATGTACTTAAAATCAAAAAAGACATAATAAATTGAATCTGCATCCGATTACAGTCCAATTCCTATTCTTTAATAGCAAACAATTTTGAGCTATTGTACATGAATTAAATATTCTATTTTCTATCAGAGGGAATTATATATTTATATAATATAATGTAATTTGTTTATAATTTAGAAGACAATAGCTGTTTATCAGATATACTGTAAATATACTATAAAGATTTACTCAATAAATTATTTCCTTGAATCTTAAGTCTGCATTGAATAGAAGGAATTATTACTTGAGAGTGTGCAACTTCTCCAAAAGCCGATAATGGATTTTTCACATGTGATACGAGCCAATTTTTTTTACACTGTAGAGAATAAAAATTTAACCTAAGGAACAACATTGGGAGGAGATTTCTTTTAAATTAGTACTTTTTGTGTCGGTCTCAATATATCTATTTTATATTTTATGCAAGTAAAAGGAATATTATTAGCTTTGTATTTTTTTTTTGCCAACAAGTAACTTAGTTGCTTCACTTTTTTACGGAGACTGCTTTATACTCTTTCTCTTATATCCTTTTCTTTAATAAACATCTACTAGGAACTTCAGACAATAGCATCAAAAACATTAATATTGAAAAATTAGTCTTCTGTGTTTTTCAATTAAATAGTCTGTTTTCAACCTACCAGAATTTGTATAATTTCTTCTGGTTTTTTATCCTCCACTGAAATTCCATTGACTTCCTTCAGCTCATCACCTACATGAATGAGACCTACGAAACATGGTTACGTCCCAGTCAAATAATTCTTATATTAAATGAACCACTGCAACCTGAACATTTTTTCAAGTCATGCTCTTTCCAACTAAACCTTAGCTTTACTTCTTCACAAGCCTAGTTGTGTATTGATGATTTATATATGTGTGTGCATATGTGCTCATGTGTGTCTATATCAACAATGAATTATATCCAACATTAAGCTGATGAACTTCCCTAACCACTTCATCACCAGGCAGACCCTAAAATTTCCTGAACTAGTTTTCTTAAGGGCTGGGAGGCAATTATGAAAGTGATTGCTTTTGGCAGAGTTGAAAACTGAGAAACCTCCAGAATGGAACTCTTATCTACAGAAGAAGAAACTTCATTGATTAATGGAATGACATTAGATAGAACCAAAGATAGTGAAATTCTTTTTCAATGAACATTTTCCAACACTGTGAATACTGTATTCTTTTGGCAAGTTTATAAAAACCTTTTTGTTCATTATCAAACAGAATTTCTAATTATTAATATATTAGGTCTACAATCTACATGAAATGTGATGTATTGTTGGAAAGTGGCAGGAATACCTTGATACATATATAGAAACTGATTTTACAAACTGTCATAATATGAAAAAATAACATCAATCTTTCCCTCCTTTTTTTAAAGTACTGCATACATAATATGCACAATATCATGGTTGTACATCTGCTCCAATAATCTATACCTGATATAAAAGATGAATTACCATATTTTTCGGAGTATAAGACACACCTTCCCCCCCCTAAAAAATTTTAGGTGCATCTTATACACCAAATGTAGCCCTGCTCACCCACTGGCTCCCACCCTTTGGCCTCTGCCTCGCAGCAGTTACCTCCTGGCAAGCAAACAGCAAGAAAAAACAGCTCCTTTCAGCTTCAGCACAGGCTAATTAGCACAAGTTGATTGGATTAGCCTCCTTACTCTCAGCTGATTTGCTCTCAGCTGTTTTGCACAGGGCCCTGCTGCTTGCTGCAAAGAGATAAATTGCTGGAGATTTTTTTTCTTGTGCTAATCAAGCTATGCTGAAAATGAAAATGAAAGTAAAGCAGGCTGTTGGCTGTTTGCTGCAACGAGGCAAAACTGTGCAGAGGCAGAGACAGATTTCTTTTTCTTCTTTTCTTCACCAAAAAGAAAAGAAGTCTTATACTCTGGTGCGTCTTATACTCCGAAAAGTACGGTATATTGCATGACAGCAAGATCCAATTAATACATTTTGCTTGATTTAACGTTTAAAAATTTGGAAATTAAATTCTGCATTCAATACCTGTTAACATAGTTTAAAAATTCTTACCACTTCGGTCTGCCGCTCCCCCACGCATTATCCGAGCCACAACAACAGCTCCTGTGTTTTCATTCCTTTTAATAGTAGCTCCCTTTAAAAATAAATTTAAGAATTACTATGAAATTAAAGTTGAACCCCATGAAACAATTTTCTAGATACTGTTTTTGGAAACTTGAATTTTTAAAAATTATTGTTGCTGTTATTATTAGTTTTTCCTTTCGATTTTTATCTTGAATTTGTTATAATAGTGAACAACATCCATGATTATTTAGAAGAAAATGATAACATTTTCTTCTAAAGAACAGAACAGGAATAGAAGGAAATGCTGAGGCACAAATGATCAACTTCTGATACTTTGATTTTGGAGAAGAACTGCAAAAGCTAAAGAACCAATCTAGCTTTTGTGGATTGATTTAACTGTTCAATCATGGGGGGGGGAGTAGATAAAAGATAAAATCTGGCAATGATTGATAACTGGAATTAAAAAAAACAAACTGAAGGCTTTATTTTGGCTGTTCCAGTTGAAGCCATCTGAACTAATGCAATCAAGGCCAGAATTGAAAAATCATCTAATGATTCAAAATATAGATTGCGCAAGAAGCAGACGAAACAATAGATCATAAAGTCAGTTTCTGAAGAAGATCATACAAACTGATATAAAAACAACATAACACATAATGGTCTCTTTGGTCCATTAAATAAAAATGCAGAATACAATCAGATCCTGGATCCTGATTCCGTTTTTTTTTTAGTTAGCTGCACGGAATCAGCACGGCTTAAATGTGACTAACTGTTCACACTGAATTGTATGGCAAGGAACGAAAATAATATAAGTTTGGATGGAGTCCAGCTGTTGGTTAGTACAAAACCATGCGCTGCCATCAACTCAATAGCTGTTGCTATTGTTGCTGCTTATTATTATTTAAGTGTTAAAACGTACCAGGGGTTCTCTATTTTTTACAAGCCTTATGATTTTCACAGAGTCTTCTTCATTATCAATATCGTCAGGCATGGGAGGCAATACAGGATCATAGCTTTTCTCAGCAACAATATCGTGCACAGAAAGCAAAGCCTGCAAAAAAAAAAAAGTGGGTTAAAAACAACTGTCAACTAAAAGGCATAAAACATATCTGCATTGGTAATTTACCATTACTGTTGCAGACCTAGATAGAGTTTGCATCTCATCAGCAGTGATTTGGCACGAAGTGTCCCTCACAGCTTAGGAACAGTACTTTGTTCCAGAACAAAATCAAAGGAGCTGCATTCTGTATTGTTGAAAGGATGTATTTGTTCAATTTAACAAAACTGCAATACAAACACAAACTTCTAAGACATCAGTGAAGAGAAGCAGAAAACTGGACTGTTTTTGTTCATGAAAAGAAAGAAAATGTTTAATGGTTATGTGTATTTTAGAGATTTTGTCTTCACAGGATTGTTATTTTTCCAGATTCACCATCTAAAAGCTATTATTCATATGAACAGAAGAATTTTTTTTAGGTATCTTCATTAATATAACTCTGCATCACATTTAGGATATTAAAGCTAGTATGATTCATGTGTAACCTAATATAAATATTGATATTGGATTTATATAACTGATCAAAATGGAACACTGAAAATCCCATACCATACATAGTTGATGTACAATATTTTTGAGCAAAATGCACTGGAACCAATTCTCATTTCAATGTATAAGAAAATATATTAAAATCTATTCTTAAACTGAATTCGGAACTCAAGAAAAAAAATACAATCATAATCATTGTTCCAAAAGTATTACAATTAACTAACCAAGTATGAACACATAGTCTTTTCTAACCATCTTCTCTCTTTTGCACAAGATACATACTAACGCAGCTCAATAATATCCATCCATGACATGATATTCTTATCCTTTTAAAACAATGACTGCTGCTCAAACAGTGCTAATTGGAATAAAATTACAGTGATTTTTCCTTACCATGGTAATTTTATTTTTACATGTAAATAAAAAAAAGATAATATCCTGCACTGAAAGTTTTGAACACTGAATATCTACTCTACTGCACCAGGGAATTAATTGGTCTGCAGCTCTTACTAATACGAATATAGTACATACAAAGTTAAGCGTTTTTTTTCATTCTTTAAACTCGTTTCCTCTTCTTTGAGATTGTTAATATCAGGAGACACTGACTGTCTACATATTTTTAAATATCCACTCAAGAAGCAGCTACTTCATGCCATCTGGTTAGAATAGTCATTTTCTTTTCAATGGCACCTCTTTTTCCTCCCTTCCTAATTCAATCCATACTTTCAGAAGGATTTTTAAAATTATTTAATCAGATCCATTTGCTTAAAACAGAAAAATCTCCTGATGATTCATAAACATGATACAAAGGTGGCTGCCACATTTTTTTCAGCTTTCCAGTCTAGCTTACAGTCCTGTTAATCCTTAAAAGTCTTCCTTCCAAGTTCTAACTGTGCCTCATCCTTCTGATTTTTGAGCCCACACAAGGTCATCAGTAAGTCTTTCAAATAAAAACAATTAAATTAGGGAGTCTTTAAAATTCTCCAACAGTAGAGTAACCGTGACAGTTGATACTGCTGTAGCAACATCTAGTTAATCAATTTTTAAAGTTCTCAAAAAAGCTTTCAAATGGTAGAGGAGAAAAACTGAAAACAAATTCTTAAAAGCAGAAGCAAATTTGAAACAGATGCCCGTTATAAGCTATCTAATGGTAGCATGATACTACCTAATGGTAGTATGAAAAAGAGAAAGTGGTCCAATGGCAAGCCACTCCCTCCCCACTCCCTTTTTTTGGTCCCCAATAGCAAGAGGTCAGCAAGATTCCAGGAGGGATGGGGTGAGAAGGAAGAGCAGCAGTTGAAGCCATTGTTCAGCAAATGAACAAGAACTACATGAAAAACATCCATAGAAAAGACACGTGTCAAAGTTCCCACTAATGAACCCCAAGCAAATCAGAACTCTGAGACTGAGATCTCTTTTAAAGAACTTACTGGCACATCATATTGGCACAGTTAAATGTAAAACCAACTCTAAATATTTTCCGCGGTTTCAGTATAGTTAAAATAGTAAATGATCCCCTCCCCAAGTGTCACATTGTCACATTGTCCAATTAGGTTAATTGGCAGGCTCCTTAGGCACTCCTCTCCAACTTCATACGACACCTGTGGAGGATGACCTTAGTTCCCACGAGACGGTTCTGTGACAATGCATTCCAGCCTCCTTCGCCTGCCCCTCCGCTCCCCATAGTGTGTGGCAACTGAGAAACCACACAATGGCTTCTGCCAGGTTCGGTGTGACGTTGACAACAAGTCCACACAACAGAAGGACGGAGAGCTGCAGGCCAGGTAAGTAAAATGCAACAGAAATAAATAGCAAAAAGGCAGCCAAAATCAGAAAATACAGTTTTGTGTATGTGAGAGAGAGTATCAGGAAATTTGGATAGTTGGCCCTGCCCCTAACAGACAACACTCCTGACTAGCAGACAAGTGGGTTAATAGATTGGTGATGTTGTAACTGATTCCAGGAACCAGTTTTCATTCAGTATCCAGACTATAGGCAGTTCTCAACTTACAACAGTTCATCTAGTGACCATTCAAAGTTACCATAGCACTGAAAAAAGCGACTCATGACTTGTTTACAGCTACAACCTTTGCAGCATCCCCAAGATCATGTGATCAAAATTCAGATGCTTGACAACTGGTTCATATTTATGACCGTTGCTGTGTCCCAAGGTCATGTGATCACCTTTTACAACCTTCTGACAAGCAACATCAATGGGGAAGCCAGATTCACTGAACAACTGGCAACTGCAGTGCTTCACTTAACGACTGAGGTAAGAATGTTGCAAAATGGGGCATAACTCACTTAGCAAATGTCTCACTTGACAATAGAAATTTTGAGCTAAATTGTGGTTGTAAAAATCAAGGACTACCTGTCACACAACTATGGGACAGTGTGGGCGGAAAGGACTAGCAGAATTAGACCAAAGGAAAAACAGATTTGGATAATTTAAATAATTAAATATTGTAGAAAACAATGTTAGAGTATTTTTTATATAGAACACAGTACTGTAATAATTGGACAGACTATAGAATAGTAAATAAAATAGAATTGAGTAGAGAGTAAAACAGAAGAACACCACAGAATAACAGGAAGAATAATTGCTGGGAATAAAACAAAATAAACTTTGTACTGCAGTGTGACAGATGGATGGATGGATGGATGGATGGATGGATGAATAGATAGAAAGGGAGGGAATTTTTTTTTGGTCTTGCAAATACATGCAAGCTGACTAAAGGTAGTCCTCGACTTACAACAGTGACTGTTTGAAGTTACAACAGCACTGAAAAAAGGGACTTATGGTCATTTTTCACACTTATGACCATTGCAGCATCTTCATGGTCATGTGATTTACATTCAGATGCTGGACAACTGATTCACATTTATGACGGTTGCAGTGTCCCGGGGTCATGCAATCCTCTTTGGTGACCTTCTGACAAGCAAGAACAGACTGGACTGCCATCTGTCAGAATGTTGTAGGGTCTCTTGCTTGAACTAGATGACCTACAAGATCCCATCCAACTCTGTTATTCTGTTAAAGTTCACTTAACAACCCTGTTACTAATTTAACAACTGCAGTGATTCAGTGAACAAATGTGGCAAGAAAAGTAAAAAAATTGGGCAAAACTCACTTAACAAATTTCTCACTTAGCAACATAAATTTTGGGCTCAATTGTGGTAGTAAGTTGAAGGCTACCTGTACAGTATTCATTTAGAAACTTTTAAACATAAAGATATATAATATGTTTTGGCATGATAGACAGTAGTCCAGCATATACCCTTTGAAATAAATGTTCAAATTTATTTCATTAAACCACTTACTGGAAATGGGTAAGCAACTTTAACCAGGAAGATAACAAACTTGCATGGACACCAAACTGCATTGCTGAAGCAGGGAAAAGAACAAGATAGCATAAAGGTAAAAAAAAAACAAACACCACTGTTCCATTGTTCCCTAAAAATAACTACTTTTCTTTTTCTTACTTACTTTAAGGAATTGAACTGCTCTGATTTTCTTTTCTGAGCAACTTCAAGAAGCCTGCTTGATTCTTTTTTAAAAAGCTTTTTGTCATTCTCAAAATTTAAGATTTGTTGCTTGATATATTTGCACTGATTTTCAAATTTATTTAGAGCAACCTGACTGCCAATTATCTAACAATTGTGATATAAGAAGTCTATGCTTTTCCTGAATTACTCCCCAAGCACACCAAGTGGAACCAAATTGGAACATTTCGCCCTGATAAATAGATCTCTTTCTCTTTCCTAAAACATAAAACTAATTCAGCGTACTGCTAATCGCACGAGGCAGCAATGCTTCAGTTGTTATTAACACTGATGCAGGAAAGCATGATGCATCTTCTACATTAGCCACAAGCATGCCAATTTTCCTTTGGATACATACCAATCCCATTATCATTGTAATGCTTCAAAAGATTCATCTGAATGCTATGCTTTTGGCCTATGTACATCACCAAATTGCATTTAGGAAGCATACTGTTTCTACCGTTTTTCACAACTTTTGTTTTAATCCACATATTTTGGAAGCAGAAACTTCTACTTCAGCAGAAACTGCAAAAGCCAATTAGCTAAGAATTCCCCCAAACTAGGTCACTCTAAACCACATGATGGGGTTTAGCAAGGAAGAACTTACCAGATAAATTTGAAAAAGTTGAAAAGGTGAAATGTTTTTCGAAATGAACTTGATTCAGGACCACAAAATGGACATATTCCGATAGTTTTCTTGGCAGCAATATTAAATATGGAAATATGACTTTGTCATTTCCAAGTGCAGCCAACAATCCTTGTTAATTCCTAGACGTCTCCTACTAGATGGCCCCTACCCTGCCTAGCTTCTACAGTAAGCCCAGATAAATTTGTATACCCGTGAGAGTGATAGTATAGTTTAATGCAGACAAAGTTAGTTTATTACAAACTGAACTTAGCTCTTGTTGAAATGAAAACCAGTGAGAAGGTAGTAAGAGAGAATTGAGATCCAACACAATAATTGGATTAACACATAATAAACCATGGTTTATTTATCCTTGCTTCATTTAATATATTACAATTGGCAAGGTTCATATACTGTTTACTTTTCATTTGGGCAGATCTATACAAACTGCTATGCCAAAACAAACGACATTATGGCTTATACAATGTGAGAGCCCAGTATCTGAATGTGAACTGCAATAACTGCAATGGTCATTTTCACATTTACAAACCAAGGTGAAGGAAGAAATGCAGATTCACTGAGAGCATTTATGTGTGTAACACATTTACATATATACATACTTATGTTAACTTGACTCTGAGGTTTCTTGCTACAAGACACAGTTGAATGACTTACAGGATTGAATAAACTGACAGGATTCTCTCCAGTTGTTTTGGTAAATCCTTTGGATGTGTCTTGCACCACAGTAAGATCTGCACAAATGGACGGCCATTTGTCCAAACTGCTTTAGCAGATCCTACATTGAACAACTGCTTGAACTAGATGACCCGAGATCCTGTCCAAAGTTGATATTACTCTAAGAATGTAGCAAGATTTGCCTTAATAGCAATAAAGACAGTCTTTTGTATAAGGATTTTGTATGGTAGCAATGAAATGAATTTTTAGCTGTAAATATTTATATTTATGTTTAATACTTTATTGCTTTTTAATATTTCTGTATGGTATAAGATATAAAATATATCATTAAACTACAATCAAACAATGTGCTATATTATAGATATTTTTCTCTAACTGCCTTCAGCATTTTATTCTAGCAATTCTGCATGTACACATGAATAAAGAATGTTAATAAAAATATCACCATACTTTGAAAACTGAGAAGTGAGTAATTCTGCAGGTAAACAGGTACAAACCACAAACTCTTACCTTGAGACTGGGTTTGGACAGCAGCTGCAAGAGTTCTCTGATCTCATTGTTTAGTGGTTTATTCTGCAGCTCTTCAGCCAGCTGTGAAGGAAATTAAAACGACCCAAAGAACATTAGCCAATACATTGTTTTATTCAATGTGTTGATGACAACCCAACATCAGTTTTGTTCAAATTTATTACTTTCAAGTAGCTTTAGCATGAAGGAAAACATATAATTAATCACTGCTCTTCATTTTCTGTCCTTTGCACTATATTCTGGGCAAGTCTTTCAACTGAATTTGACTTAAGTTGACCATTTCTGGCAGCAGCACCCAGATCACATTCTGATTTATAGCAATAAGAGAAAATCCCAGAACAGTCATCTAAGTGAATGGTCCTTTGCATGCAAACAAAGCACTGCTTGTAAAAATGGCTGGATCAAACTTATAGCCGTCTATAAAAACTAGCTTGTGAGTGAAGAGATGAAATATATACTGCTTCCAAAAAACCCACAGTAGCTTTTTTGTTTACAGCTGGAATACAGAATCATGGTGCTTCTGTTGTGTTACTACTCCAGATTTTATTATGTTTGCATACAAGAAGCAAATGTCTTGTTTAGCATATGACAAGCGAATCACAGAAATGTAGCTAAGAGTCAAATCACCAGAATTCTAAAGCCTGAACGGTCTTTGAAAATGAAATCAACTATGTCAGAGTATAATCCAAAGCAGTGTTCTAGATAATACAGCAAGAAGCTCTAACTTCATAGACCAATGACTGCATTCTTGTTATACAGCAATACAGATGCTATAGAAAAGAACTTATTTTTGCAAATTCATGATCATAGGAGCTAGTATTCTGGAATCATCCACTCCAACAATTATGAACTTGTAAAAACAAAAAGGTAATTTTCACACCTTCTCCACCCACTTCTATTTAGACTTGTTTTTTAAAAAAATACATCAAAGTGTCGGCCTACAATAAAAATACAGCACTGGATAAAGAATTGTCATTAGATATGCATCACCATATGTATTTTTCCTTTAAATCAAGCTTAATTTTTCTCCCAGCACCTTGTGTTTTCTCATAATTTACACAACTATGCACGCAATCAGAAAATACAGGGTTGATTTTTATCAATAAAAATTCTAGGAAACACCAGGGAAGAAATGGTAAACTGAAGACAATCCTGCTAAAAGCAGAGCTAATGAACAGATTGGTATGAAGAATTAGAACGCAAACTGGCTCTTTATAATTCCTCTCCAGACAAGGTCACCCACAAGTGCTCCAGACAATAGATCTTCACAAAGACTTCCAGAGAGTAGTCTCTGAGAAATGAAGAAACAGCAATCTTGCTCGAAACCATGGTTGGCATATCTAAAATGACATTGGGTTTGCATATAGGTAATACTCAACTTATGATCACAACTAGGATTGGCATCTCCATCAGTGGCAAGGCGGTTGTTTCAGTGAGATGCCATGTGATTTCTTTGCTCCATAGCTAAAATCCTGGCTCTCCCAGTCGTAAAGTGACCTCATAGGCCCCCATTCCTGGAAATGGCCTGTTGGCTTGGCAAAGGCCTACCTTAATGACGGGTCCTGGGATCCAGAGAGGTGGC
>JANHZT010005631.1:599370-614835 GCA_032468215.1 Stegonotus admiraltiensis
TTCACCGCCCTGAGTCCTTCGGGAGAGAGGGCGGTATATAAGTTTGATTAATAAATAAATAATAATAAATAAATAAATAAGTGCATGACGCAAGAGAGGTCAGGAAGTTCCCTTCATGAGCAGAAGGGAACTCTTGTGGTGTGGCACAGAAATGGAGCTTGGATTTTCAGGATTCCCACTTCATTTTTCCAGTTCAGCCCAGGAGTTTTCTTCCACGCATGAATGAGGTCAGGTAAACAAATTCCTGCACTCTTGAAGTTCTGAACTTCATTTCTGGAGCCAGATGAAGGATTTCTGTACCCCCTGTGCAGGGGAAGGGAGGCAGGGAACAACACTTTGAAACCCTGAAACTTTCCCTGACAGTTTTCCCACTGACTTTTTAAAGAAGACTGCAAATTGTGATCACATGATCATAAGGCACTTGGCAACTGGTTGTGTGAATAGGTTGCCAAACACATAGATCACAATCATGTGAGCTGGGGAGAGGCCTGGCATTTTATAATAGTTGGAAATGCTTTATGGACTATAAAGTACCCTTTCTGAGCCATTGTTAAGTTTGAATAGTCATTAAACAGCCAATCCTTAGTCAAGGACTACCGATACTTAATTTTCAGATAATTTTCAAAAATTGATTGTCTACTGCTTTTCAGCTATTAGGAACCGTAGGATTGATAAAGTTTACAATACTAAGTGAGTTTCCTTCAATCCTTCATGAAAGAAGTTAAATACAAGAACTAAAAAAAAAACCCTTTTGGATCAACAGCAAGAGTGATTAGATCTTTGCTTTTGGAAAAGTATAAATGGACTAAGGGTCCAGATGGATTTGAAAAAAGATTTTTGAATTATTTTTCAGAATCTTTCACATGAAAAATACTTTTATTTTGAATTCTTTTTAAAAAAATTATAGATGGAGCTTTGAAAATTGGACACAATAGAGAACCAGAAGGAACTAAAGATTATAATTAAAATAGAAGAACAATTATATTTGACTTGCTAATTCAGGGTGGAGCAAAATATTTTACAATAGGCATATTGAAAGATATTTTTCAACAATGGACCAAGAAGTTAATTTTACGGTATCTGCTGTTTAAATATGTTATTGAAGAGGAACAATTTTTACTGGATAAGACTGAAATTGATCTGAAAGTGGATTTAAAAATGACAGGCTACAAGAATGATATGGAAAAAGATGCTACAAGGATATACAAATAAAATCAGTTTATGTTTTAGTAGTTAAAATGGGTACACAAAAAACAAACCAAGAGAGTGACCTGGATAACATTCTTATATTGGATTATTATATTAGATTCACAAAGAGACATAAAACTTTTAAGAATTTTGTAAGAAGGGACCAAAAAAATGAAAAGAAATCAAGTTCTAGGACATTATTTGGAAGGATTAACGATCAAGGTTGTTAAAAGCAAAAGGAACGAATATAAAGTTGATTTAATTGGTCAAGGTTAAAATTGGTATGTTGTTATATCTGCTAAACCTTAATGGACTTTAGTTGATATGGACTGAACAATGAGGTTTTAAGGATTTGTTTATAGATAAGAGACGGGATATGGAAAGAGGAGATCATTTATTGCATTTTAAGAAAAGGAGATAAAATTACTAAAATTGATGAAGGGGAAGTATTTATATATATATTTCATTTCTTTTTCTTTACTATTTTTGTATTTTTTCTATTTTTATTTTCTGTACCATTTTGTGTTGTAATTCCTTTATTTTTTAGTTTGTACTAGTTTTTATTTTATAAATTATAATTTTTGAAAAATTACAATAAAGTTATAGTAACAATAAATTAAATAACATGCCATTCGACATAATTTTATTTTTAATTATGAAAGCAATTAGTAAAGATGTCTCATTTCTTTAATTATTATTAGTATTTTCTCTTATTCTCTCAGTTTATTAGCTACTTCATCTATATGTATTTTTGAAAAACAACACTCTTCACTTAGCATATTAGATGGTAACAAAAAAATTTTTTCAAGATAAATAAAATGTATCTGCCTACAATTTATCTTAGTTATCAAGGCAGAATGAGAACCAATCTAAATGATATGTTTCTAGAATTAAAGACTTCATACAATTCAAAACAAGGTGATAAATATTATGATCATAGTTCTTTGGAAAGTGTTCTCTATTCTTCTCAGATGATCTATTTCATATGTTTATTCTATCCACTGCTTTCAGTCTTTAAAATCTGTGATGTTAATAGACATTTTGTACACACTTACATCATCTGCCAAAGCTGATGCACCGTGTAACATGGGCACAGGGCTGTGTTTTTCATAGTGATGCAATTTCTCATGAATCTAGGAAATAATGGAACAAAAAGGTTTAGTTAGCAGCAGAAATATATTTTGGAGATATACCATGTTTCCCTGAAAATATGACCTACTCAGAAAGTCCTAGCCTGATTTTTACATGTGCACCCAATATAAGCCGTACACCCCCCCCCAATAAGCCCTAATCAAGATCCCGCTCACTCCAGGGTGCATGGGTAGAAATTAAGCTAGGGTGGGGATGGGGAAGTGGAGCTTCCCCACTATTTACCTTCGGATAGTTGTAGCCAGGCCTCACACACTTCTTTTGCTGCAGCTGGCAAGGCTTTCCTGAAGGCCTCTGTAGCCAATAACAGAGCTCCAGATTGATCCGGAGCTCTGTTATCAGCTAGAGAGGCCTTCAGGAAACCCTTGCGGGCTGCAGAAGAAATAGGCCAAGATGTGTGAGGTCTGGCTGCAACAATCTGAAGCTGAAGAAGTTCCTGAAGGCCTCTGACAGCGAAAAGGAGGCTGGGGTGACAAAGGCAAGTGAGGTGAGTCAGTGGACGACAGTCCCCCCCAAAATAGGACCTTGTGCCTTTTTTGGTGGCAAAAAAATAGAAGACAGGGTCTTATTTTTGGGGAAACATGGTATACTGGCAAGTTAAACAACTGTTAAAAAAAAGTTTAAAAAGAATCCTTCCTATTTTACGGAAGCATTTAGTAGTGAACATGTAGATATAATTCATCATCACCTTTTGGTGAAGTGATAAAATTATGAGGTCAAATGGGGGAAAAATAACCTTCGTAGATTAATATACAGTCAACCTACATTCATTTTTCTTTCCCTTGTTTTTTACGTCTTTAACTGTTCTTTATCTGTCCTCACATATTTTCTTACACCTTACTTATGATTTAGACATTATAATTCTTCTCAAAACAAAAATACATAACATGCTATACTTTACCACCAATACTTCTGAAGTTACCAATATAAACAAGCAACGAGCTACATCGTTTTCCTAATATTTATTCAGCAAAATATACTTAGATATCATGTTTCTTAGATTTTAATAGCCATGTCACAACCATCTGTTTTTATCCCCTTTACATACAATTACATGTTTTTCGACAAGCTATGGAATAAAATACATTTGTAAGAAGATGTAAACAGGTCGTTTCTTCAAGTCTTTTAAAACATATACAATATCAAGTCATTTAAACATACAACATATTCCTGCATTTAAACAACCTAACATTAGTATTTCCTCATATTTCAACACAATCAAGTAATGACTGTTTACAGTCTGATTATAAAATCTAGACATTCTGTCACAATGATTTGCAAGCATTCCATTTTGCATAAAATGTTTCTTCCATGCTAGAACATTTTGCAACATTTTTAAAAAAATAACCAAGAGAAGAAAGCGATAGATTGCTAACATTTCAATAAGCAAATTGCTTATTTACATAACTTTTTGTTGGACTGCACCAAGTCAATATAATTTAACATTTTCTCTGCCAAAAATGGACTTAATAACATGTTTGGAAAACCTGCAAGAACGCACCTTCATTTTTTTCCCCCCGCTTCCCAAAACATACTGCTATTAAATATGATTTCTATTTACCTATCACAGATGTGATTAATTGTACATGATTTGCCCAAACCAATTTTGAAGTCATCTGAAAAAGATGGATTTGATTTATCTTGGTACATTTATATTAAGGCAATAAAATTTGTGAGTTTATTATTTATTATATTTCCATACTCAGAAACCAAATTTGCAAGTTATTTCAAAAAGCACTTCCTTTATTCTAAAGGAGAAACTGCTTACATGATCCATCTTTCCTTTTATAAAATGGTGGTTTAGGAGAGTTACTATAAAATAATAAAATATTATACAATAAACTCTTGTAAACCACCATTTTCTAAATGTGTATAATTCTCAGAACAAATTATAAAATTGCAAATGTGTCAACAAGTCCTGGAAGATTGGGGAACCCTTAAGAAATTGTTACTTTTTCTAAAAATTTCCCTAAGCTTAACAGTAGTTAAAGTTCTCATTAATTTTAACCACTGTGTTAATCCTGATTTAACCATATCAGGAATTCAGAATTTAAAGCTCTTTTCAAAATTTTGATTAGCTGTATTTATAAAGTTATAATTGTAAAAATGATTATAATATTCTGTTTTAAACTATAAACTATTAATATTAGGACTATAGTTTTATATGCAAAATGGTACTCTGTTCAATTCATTAAAATTAATGTTGGAATTCCCTTCTAATTCAATGTATTTGCTTTACCTGACCTGCAATCTTATTTTGCATTCCCGTTTCAATTTTCAGTCTTTAAATATAACTGAAAAATCTAGACATCTTCTGAATTAATAGTTAAGTTATTCAAACTATTTTATTTTTGCAAGTGTATAATCTAAATACTATTATAAACCCCTCGCTCCTTGAACAGTCTCATTAAAAATCAAATGTTGGTCTTTCTGAAAGAAACTGACTTCTTTGTTCCTTCTATAACAAAATAAAGCAGCTATTATTTAGATTTCAGAGACTTCATTCAAATGAACTTTTTTGGTCAATAAGGAGAAAGTGTTTTGATGACTCTGCTTATAGGAAGAGGTCCCCATGGTGGATAGAGGAAATTCAGATTAAAGCCAAACAAATTACCCTTCCTCCAAGATAAATTTCTCTATGCTTTTACAGCCAAACTCCCTGCTCAGCTGCTGAAAAAACTATTCTCAAAATTGGATGAGTTTTTGTGTGTACTTTAATCTCAAGGTTTTTTTTTATAACTTGGACACTTTCAGAGTATTCAAAAGTTGGAAGAGAAACTTTCATCTTGTCTTTTTTGACATGGAAACATGAGGCTCTAGCAACAATCCTGTTTTATAAACGCAGTCCACATACTAAAACCTGAAGTCCTTGAACAGCTATATAGGGATACCGTGCTCTCTTACTTTAAATATATTAGAATACATCTTTCAAAATACATATTCATAGGCTTGTTTATTAATTACTGCATATGCAACCCATGGTCATAACAACTTGAACAGAAACTGCTTCAAGACTAGAAAAGATATGTAACAAGGTTGCATTGGTACGTACATCAATTTAATTAATACACAGAAGCAATTTTGAGGCACCTGTTCCACTCCCTATTTCTCAAAAGCACCCATTGCCAGATGTTCATTGCTGAAGACAAAGAGCAACAACAATAACAAAACTATTTCACGTCCTTGGGCTGTACAGATCTTGCAGGAAAAATTATCTTCACTTGTACTTCATAGAAAAATGAAACATTTCTTATCCCTCTTCAACAGACCTATTTTGCGTTGTGTCCAGTAGCTGGTTGTATAAAGGTGTGTTGGATTGCTGCTCCAATCTTCTCCAATGTTCCCCATGGTAGAAGCAGAAGGCAAGTTGTGAAAAATCTTCAGAAATGCATTATTTATATGGCCAGAAGGGAGAAAAGCTCCAGAGGCATTTAGAAAATGATTCTTAGGATGTAATTCTCCAAGTTCTTCCAAGAAAGTTTCACACCCATTTGCATTCTGATTCAGGGGACCCTGAGGAAACAGATAAACCCCCAAATGGCCTCAATAACTCTCAGAAAGCTAAGGACTGACCTTCAGAGTGCTAATGACCAGATGATGATTACACGGAATATAAATCTTTCTATTTTGCACCATTCAGTAAGAATTGAAGAAGTTTCTTGGATGAGAAGCAAAATTTCTTCAAGGAAAAAAAACAAAGTCGAATTGCCTTTTGAAAAGGACCTTTGGGACCATTTTGAGATAACTTTAATTTAAAAGAATCATAGACTGCAATCAAATTTGGTAGCAGAAATTTTGATATTTTAAGATATACAGACAGCACCATTCCACTGGCAGAAAATGAAGAGTGTATAAAATAATTTATCCTAGAACTCAAGGAAGAAAGTAAAGAAGCTGGATTGCATTTAAATGTCAAGAAGACTAAAGTTTCCACAACAATAGAAATCATGATATGAACAATGAAAAATTGAATCATTCCAGAATTTCTTTTTTTTTATTATTCCAAAATTTACCTAACATAAGTCACTGGACCCAAATTAAATGCAGAATATTATTTGTGCACATTGCAATGACTAACTTTAAGAAGATCTGGACAATAATAATAATTTAAAAATCAGATGGAAGGAAGCTAGACTTCTTCAGATTATGACACTTCAAGCTCTTCAGGCAGCAATTGTAACAAACAATAAAATTACAAACTGGATATATCATTAGGATTAAGATTACCAAACTACAAATGCCTTATCTGATTCCTTGGAGAAATTGGATTATGAGTGGTTGGAGGTACAGGACAGAACATGTTAAAAGATATAATCAAGTGATATGCTGGTTTAAATCTAGAAACTTTAAACAAAGTTGAAAAACACTGGAACATTATCAAGAGAGATCTAAATCTATAAAGTCTCTGAAAGTCGGATATAATTGAAGAGGGGAAGCTAGTGGTACAATCTTGTTTTGTAGTTCCATTCATGAAAATAAGTAAATAGATGTGGCATGGAGACCTTACAACTAAATATGAAATTGCTATGTTTATTTCCAACATGTAATGGCTTAGCACAACTGTCATAATTTCATAGAGAGAAACAATAACACTAGGAGAATTATGTTTTAGAAAGAATTGTGTAAACTAGTGTTTGCATAAAAAATTATTCAAGAAGTAATGCTATGACAGGAAAGCCTATACTATGAAGCCTCAAAGATTAGCCAGGGAGCGATGTCTCCCCCATTGCAGGGGACTGCCAAGCAAAAAAGAAGCTCAGATTATAGAAATGACAATTGCTCGGAGTATCTTCTATTAAAATATAATAACTCAAATAAGTTAAAGAACTGTTTTATGATGACTCACATCACCTTCAAAATTCAGTTTAATTGCCAACTGTTACATAGAATTCAGAGCCAGATATTCATTTTAGAACATAATTTTGTTAGCAACTCAAAAAGAAGATCTAATGTGATCTAGTATCATAAGTGTTATAAGAAAAATTGTGAAGGCAAAAGGAAATGACATCATTGTTACTAACCTTCATAAGTAACAAATCATTCATATGCTGTTAACTTGATGGGCACCTATAACTATTTTTCCTAGGTCATGATATTTTTGGCCTTGACAATTAATGTATAGATATTTTCATAATAGACAATGCAAAGCAAAGTATGGCGGATCTTAATCTGAGATGTGGCAATAGTAGAAACATCCAAAATACAAAACTAAAACAAAACAAATTTTAAAAAGAGAGATATGCAACTCACATTACAAGTGTTTCAATGCCTTTCAGAAGGACCGTAGAACTCTTAGAAACGCAACATAGATATTATAGTTTACAATTCCTTATTGCAATTCCACCTAATGAGAAGGAAGGACTTACTGGAGAAGAGCTTAATTCTGGGAAAGATTGAGGGCAAAAGAAGAAAGGGATGACAGAGAATGAGGTGGCTGGATGGAGTCACTTAAGCAGTCGGCATGAGCTTAAATGGACTCTGGGGGATAACAGAGGACAGGAAGGCCTGGAGGAACGTTGTCCATGGGGTCGCGATGGGTGGGACATGACTTCGCAACCAACAACAATTACTTAGCTTCTTGTTAGGATGAATGGGGACTATATGCCGTAATAAAAATATGTTTTTTATGTCACAATTGGCAAATAAAATGAAAGTTTGAAGTAATTTTTGTGCATCATGTCATCTACACAGCAAATATATTAAGCAAAATTGTAAAGGTATTTTAATATTGCAGTTCAGACATTTCTTAACAAGAATGTTAACCGCAAACTAAGAGAACAAAAGCCTGACAAATATTTCCTTTACAACTCTTCCTCAGACTCCAGATTGACTGAGAGCTAAAGATAATGTAGTACATTCGATACACGTAAATAATAAAATATGATAGCAGAATAGAATGAGATAAAAGCACTTTTACACAAAGTAATAGCATCAAATAAATTCAAATACAGGAATTGAAATGTAGTTGATAAACATGTTAAGAAGAAAATATGAGCGCTCAAAACGTGTTCTCCCACAAAATATATTCCCTGTATTTTC
The DNA here is from genome assembly GCA_032468215.1 of Stegonotus admiraltiensis. Taxonomy (NCBI): domain Eukaryota; kingdom Metazoa; phylum Chordata; class Lepidosauria; order Squamata; family Colubridae; genus Stegonotus; species Stegonotus admiraltiensis. The sequence continues at coordinate 607,747 of JANHZT010005631.1, forward strand.
AACAGTTCTAAAGAAGATATTTATGACTGTCAATTGGCACTGAATGCAACTGGAATACTGAATTTACCATGACTTTCTCTGAGGAATGATTGTTTTTATATTTTAAAACAAGCATGCTAAATAGAAAATGGTACTATTTAAATTAATGTCTATTTTGAGCCTTAGGGGTCTCTATCATGCAATTAAGAGACATTCATGTGGGAAAGATCGATCACAGCATATTAGCTAGGACAGTAACAAAATTTTTTTTGAGATTTAGAGGAACAACTTCAGGAAGTGGGAGGAAAAATTCTAAACACATCCTGCAGAAAGGCTTTAAAGAAGAACGTACTAGATTACCATACAAGCTGTGAAAATAAATAATTCTGTGTACCTGTTTAAATTGTGAAAATTTTTGTCATTGGATGACTATCAATAATTTAGGCTATTTTAACGTGTACCAGACAAATCCAATGATGATCAAGATGTTTCCTACCTCTCTGATCACAGACAGCACACCTCAAATAGCACTTGCTTATTCAGGAGCTACATTCCTATGAGGCTCCTGAATGATTTAAATGGCCATAGTGGACCTTTACATAATATGTTTGTCTGGCAGAGAACTATCTTCTTGAATAACAATAGTTCTCGGTGAACTAAGGCCATGTCTTTAACTATTTTTTCAAAGATTACAAACTAAATAACTATGTAAATGGTAACTAAGACAAAAGCCCAAAATATGATACGAATAGAATATTACCTCTATTTTTTGTTAACTGCCTCACCTCAGATGGTGTGACACGCAGAGAAGGGGAACTGAGTATTAGTATTAGGGAACAGGAGCATCTTACTATATCAGGAATTGGTTCAAGGCAGGGTCTCATTTTAACAGCGCAAACCATGCATTTTATTCTTTAAAGAAATTAGAACAAATAAAAAACATCCATGTCAGACAAAGCATATTGTTTGTTTTCTTGCAGATCTTTCATTACCTAAACTAGGTGACATCATCATTGCTGGCAAGGAGTGGGGTTTGCTCTCAGTTTATATTATAGTGTCTTGCCCTGTCACTGTTGGCGGGGATGATCTTAGAGACTCTTTGGTTGGGCTGCTTACTGTTGGCTTCTTTGGCAGTTTCTTGATGGCTAATTTGTCAGAAGGCCCACTCCTTACCAGCAACTGATGATGTTACCTAGTTTGGGTATTGAAACGTCTGCAAGCTCAGAAAGCACTAAGGACCCCTCATTTCAACCCTGAGCTATAAATATACTTCTGTAGTGATTGGGAAAGATGTCTAATACTTTACAACCCTAAAAACTGCAACAGCTACCTCTGTTCTCTTTCCTTTTATTATATTTGTATCTGGGCTTATACCTTGAAGCACAAAATGATGTATATGTAGATAACATTTCCTCTTTTTTCCCACAAAGCAACCCCCCGAGATTATGATGAACAAAGGAAAAGTTACCAAGCCTAAAATTAACCAGTAAGTTTCCATCATTGACTATGGACTTGAGCCTGGGTTTCCCCACTCTCTCAAACACTTTCAACTACTGCACCACATTGGCTCTCATCCCTGTTAATTTCCAAATCATTGATATATAATTAAAAAAAAAGATAAGTATCTCAATACCAGTGAATCTGCCAGAACAAAATTGGGGTGAAATAACTTGTCTGAAAGAGTCATTATAGTACATGACTATATCATCTGAAATGTTCCATTTTGAATAAATCTCCTAACAATTAGCTAAATTTCCCTTTTTTTAAAATCAGAAGTGGTTCTTCCAGATTAGCCTTCTATTGAGTAGTACGATGTTAACCTTTAAGAAACATGTTAAGTGCTTTAATGATTGTCATTACCATATAACGAGTAAACCATCTGGCCAAGTGGAGTTAAAGATGTTTAAGCATCTTTCTGATACAGTAATATATCCCAAAGCACTCCTTTATTGCAAACTAAAAAAAAGATTTATCAACTCAGAACATCCTAAAGTTACTGATTCGTATTTTTTTTAATTGTCTTCTGGCAGAAATGTAGCCATAAATATTGCCTTGTTACTTCCAGGATCATTGCCAGCCAATACATGCTAGCCAGCAGAGAGCTCTATGGGATCCTCGCATCTGAAAAATTAAGAGACCTAGAAGACGGTGTTCTTAGCAGTAATCCCCTCGCTGTAGAACAATTTGACTTCCCTCACCCTAAGCTAATATTCATGAAGGCATGAACATCACGTAAAAATTTCAGTTAAGCCAACTAGCAGTTTTATGAGACGTATTTTACGATGTTACTGTATTTTTACAATTATAAATTCACTAGATTACATGACTAAACAACATACAAATAATTTATAAATATATTAATCAGCATATAAAGAATTGTCACAGTCTAAACAAATACTCTCTGCCCCCCCCCGTTTTCTGATATATAAATGCAGATTTCTTCAAGAAGCTAGGGACCCCAAATTTAGTATAATATCCAAGTATCAGGCTTGTTTTACACATTTCTTTACAAGTCTAATTTCCAATTTCATGAGAATTATGAAACCAAAAGTGCAAATAATTTTGTAAATGATAAAGTACAATATACATGAACAGCTACCAGTTTTGATGACACAATATCCATTAATTACTTCACTTCAATTGCTTCACTAAGCTTATTTTAGCCATGCAACTTTAGTATATTTATATACAAAACACCATCTTTGATGGATACAAGCCAATTAAAGAACCAAGTATAATTTCAGTTGATTTTGTTAAAGGAAATTATTTTAAATTAATGTGGCTACTGAATACTTGCCATACTTTACCTCAAAAATATATGCCATCTAATTTCTGCTGTGAAATTTGTTTATGTAAGCTAAACTCCAGGCCATGAATGTTGACCATGAAGGAGTCTCAGATTTCCTGCTACTAATTTATGCTGCCTCGTTCTAAACAAGGGCAAACATCATATGTTTGTTACATTAATGCATTCTGCCAAAACATCACTATTAAATGAAATCATTGCAATATTTTTGGTAGAAACCTTTAACAACTTCCACCCCTCACAGAAGCGAAACAAGGCTGTTTTGTTTCCACAGAGTAACTGATTCTTGGTATACTAGAGGTTGCTCAAAACGTTTTTCCATGCATGTTTCTCAGAAAGAATGAGCATTTAGTGTGGTTTACCTTTACCAGAGAATGAAGGCTTTTTTCACCAAACATATCCCAGAGGAAGGTCATGTCGTCTTGGTTGTCCACATGTGGCTGCAGCTGGGCTGGCAATGAAGCCAGCAGCTCATACAGACCTATAAAGAGTAAATAGAACATAAAGTGAAAATTAAAATTGATTTCATTTAGCACACTGTTAAGTTTCTGCTTTATACCACTTTATATGGAGACAATAGAAGGTATGGATATATCTAATAAAGCAATGAAGAAAATGTTCGTGTGTGTGTGTGAGAGAGAGATTCGGATTAAAAGAGAAAGAAGCTGCAGCAGTGGTGTAGTATTCTTTCACTTTATTAACAGTGGCTAAAGTATTTATGGCAATATATTTATTTAACACTGAATCAAGAATTCATAAAGCTTTTTGGAAAGGGACAAAACCCAGAAACACATGCATTCCTTAGCTTAATCGCTATTCCAGCTCCCTTGATGTTGGAGTGAAATGAATCACGAACAGAAAAAACATCCTTGTAAGTATAGAAAATGGATAGGGTGGTTCCTTAAAAAGAGTTTGCGGTTTCTCTTGAATACTTCTGATACATTGCTTTTTAAAATCATCTTGGGTATAACAGATGCATGGATAAATAAGCTCCTGAAAAAACCCTTGTATGTTTAATTTTTTTATTGTTGCTGTTATTAAGAAGAGTGCACCTGCAGAGCATTTCTCCAAACTCCTTCACAGAGATTAAAGCAGTGGCTGCCCCAGTTTGTTTAGGTCACGTCCCGTGACAATTTCTTGAGACATGCAGTAGCATATAGGTTCAATACCAGGTAGCATAATATTATCCTTCAAAAAGCTGTCCAAAAAATATAATAATGTGATTTGCAGAACTTTCCCACCAAGACTTGGCCTATTTATAGCATGTTTATCCAGTGGGGAATTTTTATGGCTAAAAGATACAATACTGTATCTTTTAGATGGCAAGCATTGATGCCTTTTTGGCTAATCCAATATAGATGATTAAAAATTATTTTTCTTTCATTGTAACAATCCTGAATATACTAAAATATTATGTCTATTAAACAAGTGTGACTTTTTATGATCAGACTAAGCACTATCCACTAGAGTAATAGCTTTCCAAAGTAACCACCAAAGAAATACCTTTCCAAAATGATTGCCTATTAAATTATATTGTATTACATTACATTGATTTTATTAAATTATACTGACTATTAAGTTATAGTGAATGATCTATAAATGGGATCATTTCTCCTTGAAGACTATAGTTTAAACTATAGAGCCCGAGTGGCGCAGCAGACTAATGTGCTATTAATAGCTCCAGCCTTCCATCCTTTCAAAGGTAGGTAAAATGAGGACCCGGTTTGTGGGGGCAATAAACTGACTTTGTATAAAATATACAAAAGTATGAAGGCTATTGCTTAACGCATTGTAAGCCGCCCTGAAGTCTCCGGAGAAGGGCGGCATATAAATAATAATAATAAAAAAAAAACTCTTGAGTCAATACCATTGCACAATTTTCTGAGGCACTGGATGATGGTTCTAAAATTAAATGCAGAATTTTTTGGAAGCAATGTACTGTTTTCCTGTCTTCCTGTTGTTATTTAATAAAAAATGCTAGGAAAAAAATCCTTCCAGACATAATTTTCTATGGTCTTTTGTGAGGCAATGCTCATATTTCAAACTTTGATTTATTTTAAAGCTAATCTTCTTTATAGTAACTTTTAAGCATAAAAATAGAATGCCCACATCGCTGTAGCTTTTCCTGAATATAAAAAGCACTGAATCTACACTATGAACCTCTTCCAACAGCATTCGCTGCACTAAAAGATTACAGGTTCAGACTTCAGGTCAGCCAAGTCACTTACAGAAGCAAAGCACTAAGTGCAAAGTTTATGTAAGAGCGATAGGCAACGAAGTGCCTTCCATCTGTTTCACATTATAGTTTTTGTAAGGCTTTTTGTAAGACTTACTCAGCATGGCAATTGAAAAGTACTGGGAAGTACTAGATGGCTAAACCTACATCTTGCACATGGATGTTACTTAAATATTTCAAAGTGAGAAGGAATCATATTTGTCTGAAGTATATGCTGTGGCTTGCACTTCCTGCAACAGTTTCTAACACAGCAAGAACTCAGCAAAAGGAAATATAGTATTGGATTGCTTTTTTACAACAGTAAATAATCCCTGCAGACAAAGAATTCTTCCTACCTCATCAGCTTAAAAGGATTTTCAGATAGGTATTAAATCTAAAGTGGCGCCAACTTACTTATGACCTTCCCTTGGTTCCTTCCTTACCTACTTGACATTTTACTTTTTAAAAGGTCACTCTATTTTTAAAAAGAAGCTTATAATCAGCAAAGCAAAGGGCCAAACTTCAGAAGCAGAAGTTTAAAGAAAACCTTCGGGACCCAAATGTTAGAAAATAAAAATGAGTGGCAGCTGCAGCCCAGGGTTTGTTGGCATGACACCTGCCTCCCCATGAAAAGCATGAAAGAAAGAAAAAAATCAGAAATAATAAGAAGCATCCTGTGAGATGGGATGGCAGGAACTATTTTGTTAACTGTTGCTTGTATCAGGCCATATTTGTCATGACAGTCATTTGTGCAAGATCAAGTCTTCTCAGTTCTTTGAAAGAAAACAATAAAAAATTAAAATAGGTAAGTATCAAGAGGGCATATTGCATGCTGTTAGAACCAGAAAACAGGAGATTCTTTTTCAAAGCTTTGCAAACATACTGCCATTGTTCAGAAGCAGAATGAATAAACAATACATTTTAGAGCACATCCAATGTCCTGTGGTTAGCACTGCACATATAATGTAGTAAAACTTGCCCATCATTACTGATGTCTTCAGTGAGGAAATAAGAGGCTCGCCACAGGAGAGGAAAAAGGGAAGCTATGAAGTCCACTGCTGTGTTCTGTAAATTTGTATTTGCTTGAAATTAATTTAACTGTTGTGAATTTCTAGTTTGGTAAAGTTAGAAACTCCTAGTCTCGTTTATAGGTCTAAAGTTTTAAAGTTCTCTAAGGAGTAGTAGAACCTGTTAAAGTAATTTAAGTTTCTGGTGTAGACTTCCTCTCTAGCATTGTTCTTTCCCTGGTGAACAGATCATGTTAGTAACATCATAGAATCTTTTTCAGAACACTGGTAATAAAAATCCACCAAAATGTTTGAGAATGGGTTGTTACACGGAAGACAAGCCTATGGCATATTTTGTATTATTAAACCTGGTTTCAAGTGTTCACTCCAGTTTGAAGATTTCTGCCCTGAACTATCTAAAATGGATTAAACAAGTAATTATGATTATTCAAAGAATCATAGAATATTAGAGTAGGAAGAATTATCAAAGGTCATCTAGTTCAGCCTACATTCAATGGACAAGTCAACTAAGCCCTATATGACTGCCATCCAACCCCACCTGAAGATTTCCTGCAGAGGAGTCTACCGTTGTTATAGACAGACGGTTCCACTGTTCAACAGCTTTTACCACCTGGAAACTATGCCATGTTTGGTGCAATCAATTCACATTACCAAAGAACAAGTATCTTTCATGATACCAAAACATTGCTTTTAATGCAGATCACAGGTAAATTTGCTTGCTTGCTCATGTTCAGCAGGTGCTTCGCTATTTTTCCTATATCCTTTTCACATGAAGTCCCTCACATCCTAGACCAGTGATGGCTAACCTTTTTGCTATCGCGTGCCAAAAGCGGGGGGAGTGTGGGGGGGTTGCGCACGTGAGTGCCCACACCCATAATTCTATGCGCCCCGCCCCCACGTATGTGTGCGTGGCCCCCCCATGCTTCCCTCGCTTTTGGCAGGTAATGGCACAGCGGGCTCGGTAGGCCCATTTTTCACCCTCCCTAGGCTCCAGAGCCTTTCTAGGAGCCTGGGGAGGGTGAAAATGGCCTTCCCCACCCTCCCTGGAGGCCCTCCGGAGG
>JANHZT010005632.1:16776-38509 GCA_032468215.1 Stegonotus admiraltiensis
ATGAAGGCTATTGCTTAACGCATTGTAAGCCGCCTTGAGTCTCCGGAGAAGGGCGGCATATAAATCAAAGCAAAAAAAAAAATTCATTCTGTCTAATTGTTTACTTATTAACTGAGCCAGTACTATCAGTCAGTAAAGGTGTATATCTGGAAATCATCAGGTTGCTTAACACTGTTTTCAAATGTGCATGTAGATTAGGAAGAGTTTTTCTTGCCTCACTACTTGGTTAATGTTTATGTCAGTGGGCAAGACTTGAGATCTTGTTGTTAAATATAATGTTTCAATGAATTTTAAGTACTGTTGCTAACATTTTGAAATATTGAAAGTATAAATATATTTTGTATTTATAGATCAACTGGCTACTCTGAAGTTATAGTTGTTGTTGGAGGTTGTGAGCGTGTTGGGGGATTTAATTTGCCATATACAGAATGCTATGACCCAATGACAGGAGAGTGGAAATCCCTGGCAAAATTACCAGAATTTACAAAATCTGAGTATGCAGTTTGTGCGTTGAGGAATGACATCCTTGTTTCAGGTAATAATTTTATATTATTTGTGGGGGGAGATGTAATGGAAAAATAACTGTTATTTTAAAGAACATGTCTTTTTTAATTACCATATTTTTCGGACCATAAGACTCTGGACTATAAGATGCACATTAGCTTTAGAGGAGGAAAAGAAGAAAAAAACCCTGTCCTTTCGCCGTCGCCCATTTGCTGCCACTGCCACCCATTTGCCACCAATCGGCAGCAAGCGGGTGGCAGCAATAAGTGGCGATCCTCACCGCCTAGAACAGCTGATGGGCACCACACCAACCTCCCTCCCCATCGCAATATTCGCTCTATAAGATGCACAGGCATTTCAACCCACTGGTGGGGGGGGGGCGTCTTATAATCCCAAAAAAAATACAGTAATACCTATTTTACTGTCTTTTTGTGCATTGGAGAGTAGCTCAATAAAGTGAACATAGAGGTGACTTATGTATCTATTTCTGAATAACTCTGAAAAGTCTTCACTTATATATGTTGATTTCAATTATAGGGAATGTCCAACTTCCAGTGTGGGAACCTGTATATATCGTCTGGTTTCCACTGAAATATCATTCCAGAAAATATTCTTTGATTAGAAAAGTTTTATATCCATTAGTCTATAGTCAAGAAGTTTTGAAAGTATATGATTGTTCTGCATTTTATTTTTAGTAGTATAAACTAGAGGTTTGCAAAGCATTTCACATTAAGACATTTTGAATTTGAGGTAGTCATTTTGAATACTGTGGCAGCATTTTGTATTCAAAACAGGTGTTTTAAGCTTTCTGAACCTGAAATATTTTCCAAGTGGTCAAAGCAACATATCTAGCTTGAAAGAGCCATTTCAGATTCATAGCAGAGCATTTCAAACTTCAAACATTTGACACTCAGAAAAAAGTTTTATATACTTCTACCTGTAACATAGTAATGCATTTTCCACAATGAGACCCAGCAGTGACAATACTTATATAATAATAATCAATTCTATTTTTTCAATAAGGTGGAAGAATCAATAGCCGTGATGTGTGGATTTATAATTCTCAACTTAATATTTGGATCAGAGTCGCTTCTCTAAATAAAGGGAGGTGGCGTCATAAAATGGCTGTCCTCCTTGGTAAGGTAAGGGATCTTTATTAGAGATACTTAATTTCTGAAGTATGGTTGCAATAAAACACTAGCCCAAAATCACATTGAATTCTCTGTCTTAAAGGTGAGGTTTGCTGTTGAAACATGTCATTTTAGTATTCGGATTTGTTGATATACTATATACATTACATTTGATGCACAGTTGCTATAGAAAATGGGTTTCTCAATGTCAGGCTTTTCTTATTTATAACAAATAGCCTAACTTATATCATATTATGATACACACAGTCACACACACATACATAAACACATACATACTTTTTAATAGCCAAAGGGCCAAAACAGAAAATATTGCTAAAGATAATGAAATAACATATCGAATAACGTCAAGATAGTCAGCAAGTAAATAAAGTTATAAATAATGGAATAAATTTGTGCTTCATGTTTTCTGTTTTCTGCTGGCTGCATAATATTAGATATAGTCCAAGTTGAAGAGAATTTGAAGTCATGTGAAGTGTTGCATGTTCTTCCTGGGTACTGATGAAGCAGGAGTAAGATAGGCTTTATGAATGTCCTTATTAGTAGAACAATAACACATGCTTTTATGTCCTGGGATCCACATAGGCAAATATTTTTTTTGTTGAGCTCTTATTTTCCGATGATAATATCAAGGGCAATATATTATACCTAATATGGGTATATTATTATATATATAAACTTATATATGTAAAGTTTATAAGTATATATAATACTATAATATTATATATATAAAAACTTTTTAATTAGGGGAAAAAACTGACCACTTTCCCCAAACTCTTTGATACATTGGTCATGCTTTCTAATGCGAAGCTGTTTCTTCTGTTTAAAGTTCAATATCATTAAATCTGAAGTATGTGCTTGGCACGATCATATCCCAAGAATTATGTGAACCCTGCTGTTAAACCATGTGTCATTAAGTTTTTTTCCTATTAGTAGTTTTCCTCTCACATTATTTCAACTTTATAGAAAATCATCCACTGTTATAAGTGGAATAAATCTGAAGGGAGAAAATGAGAACTGTTACAGTTACGAGTATTTATTTATGTGCCTTGTTGGTTACCACTGGCTTGTCTGAATGATGAGCTGAGAACAGATGATGCAAAATGTGGGGTCATAATGCAAGGTTTGTATCTACATAGCGAGAAGTGAATTTTAATTTGATCATGATAAAATGTTCCTTATCTGTAGCCTCTCTCCTCCTCTTTCCCCCTTCTTTCTTCCCCTCCTTTTCCCGTTCTTCCTACCTCCCAACTCTCCTCCCTCCCTCTCTTTACCCCTTTTCCACTCCCTTGTTTCCTTTTTCAACTCAATCTGAGATGGTATTCAAGCAGCCCTGATTTCTATTCACATACATCTTCATTTCAGATTCCTTTTTTACTTTATAATTATATCTCTTCTTACATTCCTGTACATTATTAATCAATCCATGTGTCATCTGGGTATAACATTTTTGCCCTCATTCTTCATAATTTATCATAATTTCTTAATACATACATTTGTCTTCCCTTTTTCATTTAATTTTAATATACTACAACTTAATCATTCCAAAGTTCTTACCTTTACCATGTTTATTGTCTATACTCATTTTCTATCCATTGATAAAATTTTCCCCATATGTTATAATACTCCGATTCTTCTTTCCCTTTAATTGCCAATGTCAACCTATTCATTTCTGCACATTCCAATATTATCTTAGTTACCTCTCCCTTTGTAGGATTTTTTTCTTCTTTCCAATTTTGTGCAAATACAATTCTCGCCGCCGTTATTACATGTATTATCAAATATGTGTGTTCTTTACTATACTTCTCCAGGTACGATAATCTTAGGTAACTTTTTGAAAAGTCAAGGCATATCTGAAGACTAAAAGTATTAGAGGATAAATACATGCTGAGAACATTTTTTAATATTCTAACAGGTGTATGTGGTTGGAGGATATGATGGACAAAATCGGCTGAGTAGTGTGGAGTGTTATGACTCTTTTTCCAATCGATGGACAGAGGTAGCTTCACTTAAAGAAGCTGTCAGTTCTCCAGCAGTTACCAGCTGTGTGGGCAAACTGTTCGTGATTGGTGGAGGTCCAGATGATAACACATGCTCTGATAAGGTTTGGTATTTGAATTAACTTTTCTCACATTAGTAATATTTTAAAATATATTTTTAAACTACATGTGTACACCTGTGGAGGTAAATAACCCTGTATAAAGTGCAGAAAAAGGAGAGGGTAATGAAATTAAAACTATGAAATAACAAAATAAAAATAGAGCTAACACTATATCATTCACTATTTTTCCATACATTTCTATCCTTGCAAAGCATTTTTGCTCCATGTTAATGCATCACTTCATATATTCCTTTTCTTTTTAAAGTTCTCTCATCTTTTTCAAGAACTCACTACCGCCATCTAACTGACTTTTGATCTTTACCTTCTTCTCAGCTCATTCATTTTTTCTTTTCTTTTTTCTGATTCAATCTTCATTTATTCACTTGAATGACCAGATCTTCTGTATCTACTTCTGTCCTAGTGGTTTCTCATTTGTGAATAAAATCCATAGTCAATCATCACCATTCATTCTTGACACTTTTTTTTTACCACACATACTTTTTAATTTTATTAAATATTATAATAAGCTGTGGTGGCACAGTGGTTAGAATGCAGAACTGCAGGCTACTTCTGCTGATTGCTGGCTGTCAGCTGTTCGGCAGTTCAAGTCTCACCGGCTCAAGATTGACTCAGCCTTCTATCCTTCCGAGGTTGGTAAAATGAGGACCCAGGTTGCTAGGAACAATAGGCTAATTCTGTAAACCGCTCAGAGTGCTATAAAGCACTGTGAAGTATATAAGTTTATAAGTGGTATGTAAGTTTATATAACCAATAGTCCTATTGCAATTGCTATAATAGGAAAATTAATACAAAGATGAAAGAATAAAAAGAGTAGAAGGTGCAGAAAAAATAGAAATAAAAGAAATAAAAGTAAGAATATAGTATATGAAAAGAAATACATATTTCTTTTTTTGAGAAATAAGTATTTTTTATGAAGAAAAGAAATTCTTCATAAATGTAAACAATTTTAGCAACTTACCACTTCCTCTTAAAAAATAAGAAATGATTCCTTCCTATACTCCAACTATTCTCTATTAATAAATTATGGTCATTTTAGGCCTGGTGTCAACAACAGTCCATCAAACGATACCAGAAATAGCAACATATCTACTTTAACCTTGGTCGAATAAACCAACTTTATTTATTTGTTAAATTTATTAACTGTCCATCTCGCTAGGTGGTGTACAACAGTAAAATGGAGAAAATGATAAAACATGTAAACATAATAGCAAAGCAATGAAGCAATAAAAATAAACATTAAAAATCTATAACAATATGAATTAAAAGATGGGCAGAAGGGAAGCAGGAAATGCAGCCTCCAGTGTGATAGTTCCCTGTTGGGTCTCAGGACTAACCGGGAGAGCCAGGAGAGTGTTCAGGCCCTTGTGGAATGATAGAAGGATGGGGGGAAACCTCACCCCAACGGGGAAGGATATGTGCCACAAAGCTTTATATTTTATAATTTTGCATTCCTTCCTGTTACTTCTAACAATCTTAATATTTATTCAAATAATGTTTCAAAAGTTGTTTTTTTCTTTTACCTTTCTCACAAAATTCTTCAAAACTTTAACAAGCCTGTTTTATAAATCCAATATAGGAAACTTATCCACGTTATCCTTTTGGTTTATTATTTGCATATCCTTTTTAATTATTAAACACCAGCCATTTCCTTTGTACGTGGAGTTTTCCATGTCAAGAATGACATTTGTAAATCGACCTTCAACTCAGATTCAGTCTTGTCTTGTAAAACCTGTTCCTCTTCCGTAACATTTTTTAGTCACAGTCCCTCCATAGAGTCAGATGTCTCTGATAACACTATTAATGTTAACGTCTGACTTCATTTTTCAAAACAATGTGATTGTAAATCAAGGCTGTTCCTTTTCAATTATAATTTTTAATTACCTTTAGTGTCCAATTTTTAAAATCTTACTTTAAAAAAAGCATTTTCCTACAGGAAGGATTCTTTATAATAAAATCCAAACTCTCATTTCAGATTTTTCTGGAGCCTTGGTCTGTTTGTAACTTTCTAAAATCAAAATTTTAATCATGATGTTTATTGGCTGTTTATTCCAAATAATATTTTCAATCTTAAACTTCTTGTTTAAATTTTGTTTTGTGAGACTTATTTTTGAATTATATAACATAATAAATTTTACACATTTTGCAGCTGTCATTAAATGTTGTTGGTTTAAAGGGAATTTTTTTAATAGGAGTACAACAACTAAGGACAACTTTTTTTTTTACTATTTTACTCTTGGGCGAAGATTAGGTAAAGGCAGCATCATGACTGTGGAGGAGGAAAAAAAAGTTGCCAAGGCAGATTTATGCTGTGGTTCAATATTTATGCTGTGGGAGAGGGAGAGAGAGAGACAGAGAGACCCTCCTCACCACTATCCCCAGGACAAAATATTTTCCTTTCAGAATTTCACAAATTAAGGAAACTGTGTGTTATTATATGCTGAAACTGACTTGCTTTCAAGTTTATATTTTAAAACATATTTTAAAACATACGTTTATGTTGGATCCAGATAACATACTGAATAGCACTGAATTTTTTAAAGAAGCTTGCCTAGAGAAGGTGAGATAGGAATATGTACAAACCCAGGGAAAGGCAAATCTCATTCTTCTCAGGTTAAACTGATTTATTAAGACATTCAAGTACATCTTTTATTTTTAAACAATTATACTTGCTATCTAAGCCAAAAAGAAAGTATGTAAATTTTATAATATCTTATGGTAAATGAAGGATAATCTTTGATTTGCTCATCATTTATTACATCACTTAGTGAATGATGTTAAAAATCAAAGAAAGCAGAATTTGTAAGCATTATATAATATACCGAAAATGTGCTAAAAACTAACATGTATTTCCTTCTCTTAAGGTTCAGTCGTATGATCCTGATACTAATTCTTGGCTCCTTCGTGCAACAATCCCCATTGCGAAGAGATGTATTACAGCTGTATCATTAAACAATCTCATTTATGTTGCTGGAGGACTCACAAAAGCGATATATTGCTATGATCCAGTTGAAGATTATTGGATGCACGTGCAGAACACATTTAGCAGACAGGTAACATCTAAGGACTAAAAATGCTCATATGTACAAGTAAAGATATGTTAACATAAAATGACTAAGTGCAAAATTAGGAAAGCTTTTTATGTCTATGATACATGTTTGCTTTTTATGAAATTTATACTGGAGCTTTGGGATTTTATTCCAAATGGCAAAGTGAATTTTGTCATCATGCCGTACTTACAGAAGTAAGCAGGTTTTCCAACCTAGCTCTCTCCAAATATACTGGATTTATTGGCTAGCATCAGAATTTCAATGAGAAATTATGGAAGTCCAATATATTTGGAAGGCACAAAATGGGAAACTTTGGTTTAAAGGTATAATTCAGCATAAGAATACTTGAAGATCTGGAAAGTATTAGGATGCTGCTGTCCTGGAAGTTTGCAGAAACCATCTTTGGATTGAGCTTGATATTTAAGGGTTTTGATTAAAAAATTGATTGATTTAGAATTTGCCCATATTGATATCTATAAGAGGCAGAAATACTTCTCAGAAAGCATGCTGCACAAGTTTATTGACAGGGAATATATACCAAGCCCAAGCTTAAGAAAAGAAATTTACAAAAGAAATTAGTACATTCTAGCAAAACAATTATTGTAATATAATTTTACTCTTTCTCTTTTTGATCTGATGATCAGGAAAACTGTGGCATGTCTGTCTGTAATGGGAAAATCTATATCCTTGGTGGGAGAAGAGAAAATGGAGAAGCCACAGATACTATTCTTTGTTATGACCCTGCAACAAGTATCATCACTGGAGTAGCTGCCATGCCCAGACCAGTATCATACCATGGCTGCGTGACTATTCACAGATACAATGATAAGAAGAATTTTTGAGTAAGAAATCAGGCTCATATTACTGTCAGAATTTGTAGGATTCATTTTAAGAACAGGAAAGCAGCCTTTTCCAAAGTGTCATCTGGAAAGAAACATTGTTGTTTTTAAAGTCTTGATTGTTAAATATTTCCCATAATTATAATTTCTAATTTCTTCTGAAATCATTAACAGTTGGTGTTACTAAATAGATCATGGTCATGTCCATATTGTATTTTTTTCAAGTTTATTTCAAATAGTTTTACCTGCATTTTTCATATTTTCAATGTGATAAGCACTGTTTACTATCAATGTGAAAAATTGAGTTTATATATGATTTATATAATGGTTTAAGTAATATTTGTCCTTTATTTTCTTTCATTAATTGAATTTATAGCACCACTATTAGAATAATTTTTAGAATATTTAAAAATAATATACGTCAATGTTGTCTTGCATCATCATGAAATACTTTTTATCAGAAAGCATATTAAAAATATTTAGGTCCATCTATATAGAATCACTCAGTTAAAGGGGTGTTTCATTTTTTTTTTGTATGTGGTATGTGACTATTTTTTATTTTACTTCTAAATGAGACCTTAAAACATCTTAGTTACTTTCCATCTGAAATTATGTATAGTAAAGATCACATCATAGTTGTCCATCAGAAGCCCAAAGAAGCAATACTTAGGATTAAACTCTGCCACTCACTATATTGGGTTTCAGTATTGTTCCCAAATTGGTAAATAACAACTTTAGATTTCAAAAAATTAAATAGTAAGGAGCTTTTGTTTAAGAAATAGTAGAACCAATGAACAAGCAGTTGATTAATCATTGTCTTCTATTAAAGAATAAAAACAACTGTCATGTACCTGTTATTAATATTTTCCAGGTAGCATCTCTCTGACAAGGATCATTTTCTGAAATCTGTTTTTTTTCCTGTAGCATACCCTGTACAACTTGAATAAATTTGACATGTTTTGGTGTAGAAAATGCATATTAAAACATGATTTCTAGGTGTGAAAATGATAAGTATACATGTTACCAGCACTTTTGTGTTGTGTATTGCTGTGATCAGTAGTTGTGTGATAAGCATTTACAGTACAAGAACATGTTTTACAAGGAAAATTCATTATGCCATTTTGTACATCATTGTTTGCTTCCTGAATATTTTCCACATAATTATTACACTGCTGTGAATATTATGAATTTTCCTTGGACATTCTGACATAGGTAAGTTATGTATATTATTTTTGCATCTCCATTTTTGTATCTGGTCATGTTCAGCTAACATACATTTGCTTGATTAGACTATAAGCCTTAATATCCCACATATACTAACATTTAACCTTATCAGGAACTGAGTAAAACAAGTTTCCCTGAAAAATATGCCTGATTAGTTCTAATTGATTTTCAAGCAGTTATTATATACTATGTGACATTTCTGGTGCCTTGGAATCTTATATAAGTGTACATTCATCAAATGTTTTAATAAGGATATGGCTCAAAATTAATTATTTACTGAGTGCTTTCTCATAGATATTTGTGTGTTTGCAGGAGGTGCCTTTAAATACTTTTAGCATTGGCTATACAGTACTTCCATTATTGGAAGCATTTGTGCTGCTGTGCAGTAGATTATACATGTTGTAATTTTTCAATAATATATGAATTAACAGTTCAATGAATTTGATTTCTGTGACTAGAGAAATCCAGTTAAGTCTTTTTGTTCCAGCCGTGGGACAAGAATAGATTGTTATTGAAATCAAAGGAGTTGTTCCCCCTCTTGATTTCATTGGGAAGCTATTCTGTTCGTGAAAATAAATGCACCACATTTCACCAGTAAAATAAAAATATATTAAGGGAGAGCTGATCAACCTATTGCCTTTGAATCTCCTTTTGCAGCCCATAAAATTGGCCACTGTTTATGAAAAATGACAGCAATTTTCCCTGCCATTTCAAGGGGAAGAGCAAACAAAAACTATGGAGTTTTGTATAGCAAGTCCTATCAAAGTTAAAAATTAGGAACTTCATGAATTCCTTTAAAACATCCTTTTGTCCAAATATGAGAAATGTTCCCCTGCTTTGTAACTCTTTATTCCTTTATCCTACAAAATTCATTTTAGTGTGACCCTTGACCATCAAAATTGCTACATTTGCATGAAATATATCACTTGGCAGCAGTTTTTGTTAAAACTATGTCAAAAAATCCATTCATATTTTGAATGTACAAATGGCTGAACCAACTGGATGAAACTTAACAGTAACTTTTTTTTCTTAGCATCTATTTTGGAAAAGTTCCATTTAAAAATGAGGCATATGGTAATGGTATGTGTAACTCTCCTTGGCATGTTTGCTTGCTTATTTTCAGCTATAGTGAAGATATTTTTCCCCCTTAAAACGTCCTTACAACTATTGTTTGGGTCATATTTGATCATAATTAACTTCAAAAAATTCCTGTTTATACTTCTGAATGAAGGAAGTTGCAAATATCTGTTTGAAAATGTCAATCAATGCATGTCACTTGTTTAAGAGCTTGATAGATTGTGCCAAATAAATCTTGCTTGCCATCTACAGGAAATTTGCCCTATTTTACATTTTGGTTATTTCTACTTTAATTTTGTATGCTTACTGTTTTGCTTAAATCCAGTCAATGCAATTCAAAGGGGAACAGAGGCAGGAAAAGAATCACGTACTAGATATTTACATATTTCAGTAAGAATCACTACAGGTTTCTATAGTTTACTTGGTTTTATTGCAATATACTGGATTTTTTCCCTATAACTACAGTCACTGGCCTGCATTTTGATGCTGTTACATTGGTTAAATCAAATACATCCAATATTACCATAGATCTTATTGAAAAAAATTCCACTGAATAAAGTCAGGATTCTTAATAAAGTTTTAGGAATTACCTTAATCTAACAACTTCTCTCCTGATCTACAGTGTACAGGTAGCCCTTGACTTAAAATAGTTCATCTAGAGCAGGGGTGTCAAACTCGTGTCATGTGCCATAGGACTTTTTTTCCCTTCGCTAAACTGGGCATGGCAAGCATGTAATACATCTGGGAGTTTGACACCTCTGATACAGAGGCTATTCAATGTTACAGCAGCACTGAAAAAAGTGGTTTATGACAGCTTTTCACGCTTAATGTCTGTTGGAGCATTCCTATGGTCACATGATCAAAATTCAGATGCTTGGCAACTGATTTGTATTTATTATGTTTGCTGTGTCTCAGGGTCATGTAATCAACTTTTGCAATGTGACAAAGTGGGGAAGTCAGACTTACTTAACTGTGTTACTAATATAACTGCAAAGATTCACTTTACAATTGTGGCAAATATTGTAAAATGGGGCATAATTCACTTATCTTGCTTAGTAACAAATTTGGGGTTTAATGGTGGTCATAAGTTGAGGATTACAGAAATGTATAGAGAGCTGTATTCAAAGAGCAAAATATGGAGCACACACAAGTATGTACATGTAGCACCTCAGAATAACTGCATCAAGCTGGTATGAGTCTTCAGAAAAAGATGTGCACTTCAAATCACATCTAACCCTTCTAATCTGGATCTCTATGCAGCCTTGTGTATTACGTTTGAATCTTAATGTGATTAAAGTTCAGCTATGAATATAGAAACAGTTGCCCATTGTTTAATAACAGTTGTCTTACACCATAGACTCATATCTATAAAGGCCATATATAGCTGTACTTTTGTAGCACAGCATTTATAAGGCCCTTCTCTAAAAACTCAGTAGCTCAAAGGGAACACCTCATAACCTTAAAGAATCTTTTTGTAAGTCATTACTTCAAAAGCCATTTCCACTTGTGTGTGCATGCACAGCTGCTTTTGTTTTGTTAGTAAGTCCCAGTTGAAGTATTTGGATATGCAACATGCACACTCAGGCAGCTGGGATACAGCATGCAACCTCTCTGGAAGGCATAGCCCCTTCAAAGGGGCATTAGGCCCCTTCAAAGCATTCAGCATCTAATCATGACTGCATTTTTTTGTGTATTTGCTTTAAACTGTAAGTAAAAATGCGTTGTGTTACTATTTCCAAAACGCATATTTAATATGTATTTAAAACACTACTATTCTGTAATATTCTGTACTTGGCTTTTTGGAACAAGCAACCTGCTTGTGCTTTTGATTTTTACAGGCTTTTTTCTGTTTACATTAAAATTGAAAGAAATGGCTGTGTCAAATGCAGAGAATGACTGTACACAATAGTAGTTCAGTAGATAAGTGTGTATGTTTAATATGAATTTCAGTGATGTCCAGGCAATGATGTCCAGGCGCAAAATGTATGTGCTGCACAAATTAATTTATTTATCCCAAAGGCAGTCCATCATATTCAGTTTTATTTATTTCCACATTTGGTATTAGGAATCTGCTGCTAATTGCAGTTTTCCCATTGTGTGAAAAAGAATTACTCACTGTAGAGGCTGACCCTCCAATTGAACCTCCATCTTTCACAGATTGCTTGATCTTTGTTGAGGAAGTTTTTGTGATTCCAAAATGGTTGGAATCCAGGCAGCAGCATGATAATACTAAACAAAACTTTATTTGCATGCAATATTTTAAAAGTAGATGGATATTAACTCAGAAAACGTATTGGTCACTGAATTATGTGGCTGCAGTATTTGGTTCTTATGCAGCCCTGGAAATACTTTTAAATACACTATTACCTAGTTCTTAAAAGATTCCACCTACTGAGATGAGCACTTTCCGGAAAATTTAGCACAGGGCTGGACAACATACATGCCTCACATCACCCTTCATCCCATTTTCAAAAGCCCAACAAACCTGACTATGTTGATAGCATGATTTTTGTTTTATTTCAAATACCATTTTGAAATAAATACCAAGTGGAAGCAGACGGGCTCTAGGAGTTAAACTCTATTTATACTTTTAATCTGCCCAAATGACGAGAAATCTATCACTTCCTGTGAGATCCCCAGGCAATCTTGTAGCTGATCAAGGAAAAGTGCAGCAAACTCCAATTCTTGGAAAGCTGCCCATCTTTATTCTAGCATATTCTATTTCACTGCATCATCATGTATCCTATCATGTTTAAAACTCATGGAAAATTTACAAGAGGGAGTTAGCCATCTTGAGTTACATGAAGGTAGACCAAGCTACCCTTCACCTTTTCTGATACAAAATGTATCATTTATAAATTTCCTGTTATAGAAGGATTTAGCTGAACAATAAAACACTAAAAATACCCACACTTTTCTCAACTAATTGTTTTGTGAATATTTAAAGAAATACTGCAGGTTAGATGGCAGCTAACCTCATGAAACTTACTGAGTGAAGTCTTCAGTTATACCGCAAAACACTGAACTAGGAACAGTAATTCTAATAGTTCGATCATTTTTATTGTACGTAATATGCTTTATAATAATCTTCAATTGAATTTATTTTTTAGCTTGTATTATAATACTGGAGTGAAATATCAGTAGATATTTCAATGTTATGTGTATGTATTTATAAGTATGTGTGATTTTTTTGATGATTGCTTATAAATGATGCTTTTTAAAGCTACTATGTATGGGTTGTAGCGATATGTGAGGGTGAAAAGCATTTGGTTGTAGTTTATTTTGTATACTTAATCCAAAGAACTGAATGTTGTAAATAAATCCATTTTAGTGTAATCTTTGCCCCAAAGCCAAATTCAGAATAAATATTGCTAATTTGCATCATTCTGATTTTCTGTTTTATTAAAAAATTTAGACTTTTATTATGTAAACGTCTATTACTTACTTGATTTAGATCCCACTTTTCTAATAATTACACAGGATCCTAAAAATAAAAAGCAACGTAAAATAAAACAGATGGTCCTTCAGATATTTAGGATTTAACCACTAAGACAGTATAAAGTACACACTTGTACTTTGAAGCATATTCAGAAAACCATTAGTAGCCAATGCAGGATTTTCAACATGAAAATATGTTCCCAGTAGCTACAGTACTCGGTATTCCAGCCAACACATTTTTCACTTCTAAAAAAAAGCATATGGCAGAAATTGTTTCAGAAAGAACGAAAATTGTTTCAGTAGCTACAGAAAGCTATTCCTTGGCACGGCTGCCACCTGAATATCAAAAAACAGCTAAGACTGAAAGAATTTGAGATTTCAGGAACAGTACAACTTTATCTCCAAAAGGATGTACAGCACTTCAATCCTACTAATCAACAGGACAGCCATTTTGTCTAGATTTAAAGTTTTTTAAAGAGCATGCTACCATATAAATAATGGTCACAAGTTTCTCAATTCTTGTAGAGGGAAACATACATGTTCCTAATGTTTAAAAGATCTTAATTCAACTGGGAAAATTACATTTTCCATAGCAATCAATATCATTGCCAGAATATTATATTACTTTGAAAGATAAATGTTATTTTACTGTAGCTTTCAATTTCCAACTAGGCCAAATAGCAATTATAGTAGAAGATTTATAGTAATGAACGCTAGATTTTCATTTAAAATCTGTAATATGTCAGTAAAATGAGGACCTAGATTTTTGGGGCAACATGCTGACTTTGTAAATCACTTAGAGAATGCTGTAAAGCACTATGATGCAATATATTAGTCTGAGTGCTATTGCTATCTCAAACACAGATGTCAAAAATCATCACAAGCTCAAATACCTGCTGGAATTTCCTAGATACTGGCTGTCAGAAATAGCTGGCCCCAAATAGCTATTGTCAGTCAATATGGAGGATATGATTAGCCCCACTGCTATAAAGCTGTCTTAACCTTTGAGCTCTCAGTTTTGCCCAAACATTCACAATAACCACCAGCTGATAAGCAAACAAGTCAACCTCCAACATCTCCATCAACCATCCTCTTCAACATTTGTCCATGTACTCAAGCCATCCAACATAAACATTTGGCCTTGATGCCATATAAAAAACCCTACAAATTGTTATTGGTCTGTATTAATTTATCCCCGTCGAAGTACATTTCACTTAGTATGTTTCATGTTTAAACTTAACTGAATAAGTATTGTGCAGAAGAAAGTTGTGAAGCACTGTACTGTAACAATGCAATATTATCTAGACAAATATATTCATAAATTGTATAACAGCTACTTCAATAACCACCATACAGCTATGAAATCGGGTCCTTGGTGCTCTCTGATATTGCTTGTTTTCTTGCAGCCGTTTCATTACCCAAATCTATAAAATCTTAGGTTATGTACATAAATAGTTTCAATGAGGTGCATTAGCTTAGTTAAATTTTAAAAATAGTGGAAAAGTTAATGGTCTGAAAAACAGAGGTTCAGTTAGAGTATTTTGACAACTAAACTTTTAAAAACATTACACATTTCTACTTTGGCTTATATTTTTGGAACAATTGGCAAAAATGATTAGAATATAAACAGCACATTTTTATTATTTATATTAACTTAGACTAATTGATGTATTTCATTTATATATAAGTGTATAAATAATTACAATCTGCATTTCTTTGCTTGCAGTTGACCTAAGTATACATGAGAACATCAGTAGAATTATGGATGAATTTACTGATGTAGTTTATTTCTGTCAGGCACGAGCAACCAGATTCACATATGTAGCGTTCAAGATGACTACTTTATTGTATTCTGCCTATAATACAAGAATCTCCCCAGACTTCTCAGATAAGATCCCATGGAAGGGGCTGGGTGTGTGTCAGCCCTAAGTGTTTTGTGGCTGCACAACTGAAGACTAATTCCCAGCATGAGCCCAATTCTCCTGGGTGGCAATTCCCCAGCACTTTATTTTCAAACGCTCATTGCCATAGAAGTTCATTATGAATTGAGAAAAATGGTCCCCGGAATTTTTAAAAGACATATTTAGGAGGAAATCGATGGCCAACGAAGGACAAGGCAGCAATAAAATTTACAAGGTGTGTAAATTGCGGGTCGCCGTCTTCATCTCATTCCTATGTATCTGCTGCTGGAAAGCTTCAGATGTTGTGTTTCTGGCATGCTGAAAACTTGGGAGAGCAGAAAAGTCTCCCTGCTCATCATATGTTACCACTTTAATAGTTCAACACAGCATTCCCACGCAGCTAACAAGGAGTATAATCGGAATCAGAGTAATAGTGCCAGCAAAAAAGATACTATAAAGAAGTCTAGTGATACAAACTTTGGGCGATTTTAAAAAGCTCCTTAAACAAAATCCCAAGCGGCACACATCAGTCTTCTTGGCCACTAGTCCAAGTCATTTAAGTTACAGCGGATGCTGTAGGTGAAGAGCCGCTCTCGGGCTTGGCTTTGCCAAGAATACACCGGCCAGTCCAGCACCGCCACCGCCGCCGCCTCTTTCAGGCATGGGCTTCTCTCAATGCCCGCCCCTTCTCCGCTCTCCGCCTGCGCAGCCGCGCCCCTCCGTCGCCCTGAGAGAGGACGGAGCTGATGGCGGCTGCGCGCTGCAGGTGGTGGCCTCGCTGAGCGTCGGGTTGGTTAATGCTATAAGGGACTGCCAGCGGCGGCCTTCCGGGGTTTGGTTTTTTTTTTGTTAAGCAAGCCGGTGAGTTGTGCAGTTGCAGCCGAAGCCCCGCTTTATCCCTCCCGAGCTGAGAAGGGGCAGGGCGGTGCGTGAGTTTGGCGAGCGCCCCCTCCGGCTCGGGCTCGACTCTGGCAAAAGGCTGGGGGCTCTTGCAAGAAGCCCGAGGCAACTACCTTTGAAAGAGTCGACTAAGTTTGCTCAGTGTCTAATTTCGCTGGGCTTCGGGGCTGGAAAAGCGAAGTACCCCGTTTACGCCCATCTTGCACTCAGATCCTAACCCACGTTTACTTGGAAGGAGAAACGCTGAGTTTTGGTGAACTCTTGTTTGGAGCGTGCTTTAAATCTGCAACCTTGCAGACTTAACTACGTTCCTTGAAAGTTCCCATTGAATTCAGTAGGACTTCCTGTTAAACACATGGGTAGCCCATGCCATTGTAGAGTTATGTTTACCTGTTTCTATTCATGTTAACTGGTTTAAGCATAACTTGATTGCACTGGGTTGTGCTGTTACCAGAACAGCTCTGCATTTACTATTTGACATACTCTACCTGGATACCAGTCCTGTCTGGGTACTTGTTTTTAAATGCAACTCATATTAAAACTATGATTTTGGATAGGGCTTGACCCCAGACACTATCTGGCACAGTTTTGAATATTGATAGGCATGCTAATTACAAAAATATACAAAATATAGTCTGTATTCTGTCTTGATACCCGTTTTCCTTCAGTAATGTTTGTTCTGTGGATCCTTACAAGGTGGTACCTAATTATCATTAAGGAGTTCCATTCAGTGACAGTAGCAAATGAGTGCAGTTTTTGATACCCTATTGATGCTTATGTTTATTAGATGCTTTTCTGTCTTTGGTGTTCCATGATAACATATCTTAATAAAACTGTTTTGCAATAATGTATACCGATGATGTTTTCTATATTCAGCCAAGAAAACAAATGGTAATAAAAGTTGAATTGTCATTGTCTAATCTCCATGACTGTAAAAGTTTAAATATTTGTAAATGTGAAATTATAAACTTAAGTCTTCAAAAATTGAGTGGATAGCAATAAAACATGCTGAAAGACTGAGAAGAAAGTAAAATCTGTTTTCACTAATAAAAACCATTTTTATTTGACAGGACTAACTGAAAAACAAAACTTTGGGAGGAATCTAAGAAGCCTTCAGCCAAAGTGCAGAGCATTAAAAGAAAATCAGATTTTGATTTATATATCTAAGGTAAAAATACTTTGGGAAGATTTTTATTCATTTATAATGGAATAGTGGGTCTATGTGATATGTCTACACACTGCATATACATTTACTTTTCAATAGAAAAGAAAGAGCTGTTGTAGAACTAAAACAGGTTGCGGTTTCCATAAACATATACAAGTATTGTTACACCTTAAAATGTCATTTAGTGGCAATCTTTTCCCCCATTTTTTAAAAAATGAGTCTATATACTTTATACTTTTCAGTGACCATAGCAAAGAGCAATCTGGCTATAAAATATTGATTTATTTTAGAATTCTTTACCTCTTGTTCAGACATGCTGGTCTTTTGTTCTCAATAAGAGAACTGGCTGATTCTGTAATGTAGCTTAGACCCTAGAATTTACAAATGCTATGTATTCGTTTCTTTCTTCTCTCTCTAGTGAAGAAGACAACAATGTCAGGTATCAAGAGGACTGTAGAGGAGATGGACCCAGACTATGAAGAGATTTCAGTTGCACCTACAAACAAACATCACAAAGCATCAGAACAATCTGGTAAAATTTCTTTTAAAAAACAAACAGTATGTGATTAAAAACTAAGATTAAAATCAATCTTAAATCTCAATTTTTCCACTTTTTCTTTCACAACTGTATAGACATGTTTCATTGTGTTTTTGTGTGATGTTGATCTTGGTTCAACTCATAGTCCAAGAAACACCTTTTCCAGTTTCATTTTGGGGTAAAAAATAAAAGTAGCATTTAAGACAAAATGGGAATTGATTGTAAGTATAATGTTGAGACCTTATTGATTACTAAAACTTTGGCTAATACATATATTACACTAAACATAATATAACTTGGGAATCCAATAATAGTGATTTATGTCATTTTTATGGCTTATTACAATTCAGAATTTAGTATAATGTGAGACTCCACATTTTGTGTTTATGTAGATCTTAATTAAAGATTCCCAGTTATGAGTGACAATCAAGTCCTCCTGTTTCTAAATTTTCTTTCAGCAATATTTAGATTTCAAAAATTACAGTGTTACAGTGTAAGTTACAAGTTACAGTGATTCCTTGAAATAGATGCATTATCTTTACATTATTTGTGTATAATTTGATATTGTGGTTTTCTTTCAACATAACCTGCTCAATCTGACATCACAAGCATTTTTAGCTTACATGTGGAACATTTTTTCAGAAACGTTACAAACAGTCTTAAATATCTTGGAACATAAAAATCTTATTTGCATGAACTCTTTTTACATAGCTCGAGATGCTGCAATACAGAAGATTGAAGCAATTATTAAAGAACAGTTTTCTATAGAAATGAAAAATAAAGAACATGAGATTCAAGTGATTGATCAGGTATATAGATATCATGTTTATTATAAATTGAGAAACAGAAGCAGGGATTTGTGCAGCCATTTCTTAAATGTATTTTCCTTTTGACAGCGGCTGATCGAAGCAAGAAGAATGATGGATAAACTGCGAGCCTGCATTGTGGCGAACTACTATGCTTCTGCTGGACTCTTTAAAGTTGGGGAGATAAGTAGTGCACATGTGAGTAGTGGCAAGTTACCTTTCCTTAATCTATATCAGGATTTCCCAAAGTGGTTAGTGTTGAACCCTTGATTTGATGGGATAATCCATTGATGTTGTTATTTGTAGAGCTATTGCTTAAAGTAGTATTCATTAAATAATATTCATATAATGCTTGGGAGTCAATTAACAACCTGAAACGTCATGAAGGAGTCACTAAACTGAAGTGTCAGGGAACTCCTGTTCCAAATGTTGATATTCATGTATTTAAAAATACAGGTTGCAAAGAAGTTGTTGGAAAAAAGTACTAGCCATAAACCAGGAATGCATTTCAGGTGTCCCTCCAGATATTTTTAAACTTTATGCTGGCTAAGCACACTAGGTGTTATGGTATGGAAGGTTGTAGATCATATATTAGTGTAACTACTTGAAAGCTTCCATTAAAGAAACAGAACTAAACTTCAGTAGGAGCAAACTTGAATTTAAAAAAACAACAACCTGTTTTTAGTTTGAGACAGATTTTTTAAAATAATAAAACACCAAACTACGATTAATAACATTGAGAAAAACAATTAAAAAGACTATGATGGAAGAAGTTTATATCATGATTAATTGCTTAACGCATTGTAAGCCACCCTGAGTCTCCGGAGAAGGGCGGCATATAAATCAAAGCAAAATAAATAAATAAAATAAATAAATAAATAAATGAACAAAGCAACTCTTTAAAAAATGACCAAAATTGAAACTTAAAAGTTCTTTTTCTTTTCTCTCTCTTTTCAAAAAATTTCAGGTGTTGAGAAATAATGCCTGTTGGTAATCTACGGCTGCAAATCAGAAGCAGATTTATCTAGTTGCAAAGAAGGTAGAGAGTGAATTAGTTAGCTACCTTTCCTGTGAACACACTGTTAAACAAGTTTTAGTATTCTGTGTCAACTTCCAAAAATTATATGAATGAGCTACTTATAAGAGCAGCTCTGATGGGGTTGTAGTATTGCCATCTGATATTTTTATTTTGCTATTCAGCCCCTAGCTCAGTGGTAGACATACATGTTCCATGTATCTTTATCCTGCTGTCTCCTTTTTAAGAGGATCAGGAAGCATTTACTATGAAAACCTACAGAGATTCTGGTTGCAGCTGTCTTTAAAATAGAACCGGGCTGAAAATATCTCCCAATGTCTGAAGGATTTGCAATAAATCAGCAACAATTTTAACTTCCAGGTTTTTAATAAATAGACCTGCTTCTTCAAGTCCTGCCTGCCTTTAGGTATAATCAGTAGTAGAATTGTCCATAAGATCCATAGACGTGTCTTATGAACCAGGTTGCAGGTGGATGAATGTAGGGGATTAATTTTAAAAATCTGCAAGACTAACACCTGCCCTCCTCATTTATATTAAAACAAACAAACAAATGCTGTTCTATTTCAGGGAATGAAGACTTGTGATTCTATGGTTTTTAACCATCCAACCATCAAGAAATTTTTAGAATCTCCATCCCGATCATCCTCTCCTGCTAATCAGGGCTCAGAAACCCTGTCGGTAAATCATTCAGAGAGTGAATCATCTCAGCACATGGAATATATGTTGGGAAAAGACAATGGTAGTCTGGATGTGGAAGAAAGAGTGCCAAGCAAACTTGATTTGACTCTGCGCAAGAATGCTGGACAGGTGATACGACACCAATGTGTTAAAATAATTTTCAGAAACAAAAGTTCTTTTGTAATAGCATGGCAAAAGGAATCCTGTTTCCCTTATTGGAAGCTCTATAAATACCACTGTAAAGAACAAAACAATTTTCTACCTACCGGTATTTCCTGTTGGTGTAATCATATGTATGTGAACTTTCCCCTACCTGGTGCCGTCTCAATATGTAGGACTTTAATTTCCGTAATTTCCAACTGGTATGCTCAAAAGGAAATATGAGATTTCCAGCAATATAAAGGTATTAGGTTAAATGATACTTCTGAAGTGTTCATAGTTTTGGCTTCCAGTTTATGGCATATGAATAACAGTGTTTATGCAGTTTTTAAAATATCCAAAGCAGAATGAGATTACGATTTTAAACTGTGAGCATGGTCCATTTTCTTTGGAAGGGGAAGCCAGTTCTCATTTCCCAATGTAATTGGAAATTTTATTAATATATAAAGCACTCCCAGAAATAGTCTGGCTTGAAATTGTCACTTCAGACTCTTCAATAGTTTTGCATGTTGATATTCCCTTAATATGTTGTTGCTAATGTTGTGTTGGATAGGATCTCATAACATACCCCAGAATTTCAAGAATTTATCCCTCTATCTCTAATCTCCACCTATTGCCTCTTCAACTCTGCTTGCATTTAAAGAAGTAAAAGCTTTAGCCTGGATGAAAGTACATTTCTCTTTAATTTTCCACTGCTCGGATCACTTTCTATCCAAAGATTGCAGCATTTTAAGATATTTTCCTTGCAAGCTTTTTGCAAGGGCTTTTTGGGGGGCTTTTTGTCAGGTTCGCCTGATACGCCAATTGCGTCTTTTTCTGGATCGGGACTCCTTACGCACGGTCACTCATGCCCTTGTCACTTCCCTCCTGGATTATTGTAATGGTCTTTATATGGGGCTCCCCTTGAAGAGCACCCGGAGGCTCCAACCGGTTCAGAATGCGGCCGCGCAGGTGGTTATGGGAGCGACGTGGCACTCCCATGTGACACCACTTTTGCGCGAGCTGCACTGGCTTCCAGTGGTCTTCCGGGTGCAATTCAAGGTGTTGATTAACATCTTCAAAGCGCTTCATGGTTTAGGGCCTGGATATTTACGGGACCGCCTTCTGCTACCAATGGCCTCCCACCAACCAGTGCGCTCCCACAGAGAGGG
>JANHZT010005632.1:60901-71000 GCA_032468215.1 Stegonotus admiraltiensis
TTAGGCGACCCCTGTGAAAGGGTCGTTCGACCCCCAAAGGGGTCCCGACCCACAGGTTGAGAACCACTGTTCTAGATACTCCCGAAGGACTTAATGCAAAGTGTAGCTGTTTTGCATTCTGTAGCAAGTCACTTCTGTATTTTATGGTAATATATTAATGTATCTTTTAGAAGCCTGGTTAATAAAATAAATGTCTGAATGATTGATTTTAATATACCGTATACATGTACATTATCAATAATGTGTAAATGCTAATCTGTATGCCTGAACGGTTAATTTTAGTACATTCTTTGGTTGGGCAAGACAGACAGATCTTAAGAAACAGAATGAAAAACTCTGAAAAGTTGTTTTGGTTTTGTTTATTTTATTTTTGCTGTTACCAATATTAAAAACCATACATCCATAAAATATTTATGTTCTCCATGAGATATTAATGCAATATATTTGGGTCGAACTCTCCCATTTCTATTTTCAAATGAAAATGCTTGAAAAAGAACTAAGACAGGCCAATGGTTTGAACAATGGACAATAGAGAAGGAGAAAGCCGTGCTGAGCCTTTTCCTCTCCTGAAGTTTTTCAATAGTAAAAAATGTTCCTTCCAAATTGCCCCTTAATGGAAGAAGAATATGAGGAAGGAAATTTGTAGTAGAAAGACAGATGGGCAAAAGATTAGCTCAGGCTTTCCCAATCTGGTGACAAGAACTTTTGGGAGTTATAGTTCAACACATTTAAAAAATCCTAGGTTGGAAGAAACTGGGCTAAGAAACCTTATTACCTTCAAATATCTAAAGAGCTGTCACATAAAAAGGAAGTACGTTTCTTCTCTACTGAGAGTGCAGGACCAGAACAAATGGGTTAAAAGTGCAAAGAAACACGTTCAATTTAGATTTTAGGAAAAATCTCCTAGCTATATGAACTGTTAGGCAGTGGAACACACTGAAAAGTGAACAGGTAATCCTTCACGGGAAATCTTCAAACACAGAATGGAGGATCATTATCAGAAAGGCTCATAGATCCAGCACGATGTGGGGAATTGACGACTAATGTCCTTTCTGACTCTTGGATCTTATTCTTAACCTTCCAAATCTGTATTTCATTTGAAATAAACAGTTCATAACATACGTTTGTTACGTGATTTCTATTTTGACTGAAAAGGAAAGGATTCAATTTTAACACAGCCCTAGAATGTTTCTTTTATCCCTGCTTTAATATCATATGTGGTAAACCAGCACTTATTAACCCTCCATAACAATTTTCACTGATTCTTCACAAACTGTTCCTGACAATATCTTTATAATCTAGAAGATGTAGCAAACTTGAACACCTGCATATTTACTGAGGTTTTGTTTAAAACATCATGTTTGTATCTTTTCTATTATCCTATTAGTTGTACTATCTGCTTTATAAAAATATTGTTTCTATTTTAACTCATTTACAAATTTAAAGGCAGCTTCCAGCGGGCAAGCTTCACTCATGAAAATATCAGACAATACACTGAAATCATTACCGGCATCATCACAGCTCTCAAAACCCGGCACCACTGTGCTAAGAGTATCGGGTGGGGTGATCACTGCAGCAACAACTTCAGCTGTGACACTTGCATCAAATGGTGTTCCCCAGGTGAGGTCCAGTATTGGTTGATTTGCATATCAGGCTTCAAATGCATTACAGAGTTATTATGCAGGGGAAGAATTGGCTTCTTAGTCCTTGGAAATCAAAATGACTTAAGTGTTAAGGCTCCATCCTGCTGTGTGGGAAAAAAAATGTTAGCATTTACAAGAGACCTTTGCAGTACTTGCCCTCGTACTATGTTTATGGAGAATGTTTTTGTATTTTATTATTTGGGTTCCATCCTTTTTGTTGTTGTTGTTCATGGTACTCCAGAAACTGTCTTTTGGGGTTCCCAGACAAGCTCCCATGCAGGCTGTAATTTGCTGTAGTCCTGCACAGCTTAATTGAGATGATTGCATCAGAAGACTTCAGACTATGTCCTGGCACTAAACCTATGCAAAAAATGTTATCAGAAGGAAGAAAAAAATACTCCCTTTTCACTCTTGTAAAATGGGCTTGTAGTGGAAATGCAGGGGTGCTATTTGTAAAAAGTAGAGAAGTGTATGAAATCTTGAAACTGACAATGCACTACAAAAATACTGTAAATGTCATATGCAATAGAACTGGACCCCCTTGCTTTTCTAACTCTCAACTAAAAATATTGTATA
The DNA here is from genome assembly GCA_032468215.1 of Stegonotus admiraltiensis. Taxonomy (NCBI): domain Eukaryota; kingdom Metazoa; phylum Chordata; class Lepidosauria; order Squamata; family Colubridae; genus Stegonotus; species Stegonotus admiraltiensis. The sequence continues at coordinate 63,121 of JANHZT010005632.1, forward strand.
TGCATAGTTTGGAATAATTAATTCATAATTTGTTTAGAATATTTTTTCTTTTATTTTCTTTATTGGATCATTAAGCTGAAAAATGTGTTTTCCACTCTCCCTGTTTTTTTTTTTAACACAGCAAGCAGACAGTGCAAGCTCTAGCTCCCCTTCATCTGCAGGCCCCATTGTGAAGGCATCCGGGCAGCAACAGCAGGTTGTTGCCAATCCTGGGCAAGCAGCATCAGTTGCACCTAATAAAACAAGTTCCTCCACAGTTGTAAGCATTGCTTCTTGGGTCACCACCCCAGCACCAGCATCCACAAAAACTGCAGTATCAGGTAATCTAGAACTAAAAGATTGAAATTAGTCAATGGGATGCTTTTATCTGAACTAAACACAAAACCCACTGATGTATGACGTATATATGATATATATATGGGTGCAAGATTTACTTGGGTTAACTGATTCAAAAAATATTGTAGAAGCCCAAGCATCAACTCTTGAACAGGATTGATGCCTAGTTGAATATTACATATAACATTTTGTTAATTGGACATGTTGTTCCCCAAATATCAGCTCCTGCAGTTCCACCAGATTCTGCAGTCTCTTAAACACTAAGATTGATTTTCTCTTGAATGTGGATCCTGGAAAGTCTATTGGTTTTCTGAGAAAATCTTGGAGTTTAAGCAGTACAAGATCTACTTAGGAAACAGAGTGAAATCAATTGAGCCAAATGTCTATGGAGATTCTCAGACCTCCAGGTCATGGTTGTCCAAAAGGTACTCTTTCAAAAGGCAACTGGACTTTGTGTTTCCTTGAAGATGTTTCAGCTTCTTTAGCTTCAAATAATCAGATCTTACCTTGTGCAAAATGGGCATCCATATATATTGAAATAAGGCATCCCTGGTGGTTCTCTTGGATCTCTCAGTAGCCCTTAATACCAGTTTTGGACATATTTTGGGGGCTGGGGGTGGTGGTGGAAGGTATGATATTGTAATTCTCCACTAGGGCCATTTCCAGTTGGTCTTGATAGGGGAGAAACCTAGTTCTCCATACTGATACATAAGATAGGAGAGCTTCCTTTTTATCTTCTTTGTTCTATGTGAAAGGAAGAAATGATTCATTTTAACACATTTCTAATGTAGGGTTGCTAAAGATCCACTCCAGCCAGAACAGCCCACAACAGGCTGTTTTGACAGTACCCAGCCAACTCAAACAACTTGGTGTCAGCAATGCTTCTGGAGGAGTCCAAACTATACTGATGCCTGTGAACAAAGGTAGGATGGAGTTGACAAGACATTGCCTAAATCTCTTTTTCAGTATTGCAGGCTTCTCTCTTCTAAGCTTTCTGGATCTATTGCACTGCAAAGAATTGGAAACGTTTGGCTCTAGTGGCGAGCAGACTTTAAATTGTCTGGAGCGCAACATTTGATGCTGTGCATATCACATTCTATTGACACTGATAACTAATACACACTAACAATTTTAATGTCCAGTATTATCATTATTAAAACCAACACCAGATTATGCATAATAGTGAGAACCTGGTTTGTGAGATCCAGGTAAAATCAGAAAAAATGTTTTACAAAGAACAAATTTTAAAAAATTTCAGTTAACATGTATAGAGCTGTTGCAAAAAGCCATTGTTACATCATTTTCTGCTAAAATTATTGAAGTTATTTAGCAACAAAAATGAAAAAGTGTTAAAAGTGAAGCATATTTGTCTACATTACCAATATTCCTTTTCTCTTTCAGTGATACAGTCGGGTTCTTCCAGCAAATCAACTGCTGTTACACCCATGACAACAACTAATGTAGTTGTCCCAAGCACTCCTGAAGTGACTGTTACAAAAGGTAGAATTGGCCATTGTCATAATGAAGCCTTGGAAATGACTATATGATTAGCCACTATTCATGACATATATAAGAAAGTTATACCGTATTTTTCAGAGTATAAGACTCACTGCAGTATAAGATGCATCAAGATTTTGAAGAGATAAACTAGAAAAAATGGTTTGGCCCTCCCCGGCCCCCAGGAGCACTCAGCAGGCCTCCAAAACCCTCTGCAGGGCTCGTTTTTGCGAAAAACAGGCCTGTTTTTGGCCTCCCAAACCCTCTGCAAAATCCATTTTTGCTTGTTTTTGGCTAAAACAGGAAATGTGGGGTGGGGTTTCAGGAGGCTAAAAATGGCTGTATTCGGTGTATAAGACACACCAACATTTCCACCCTCTTTTAGGGGGGAAAAGTGTGTCTTGTACTTCAAAAAGTATGGCAATAGTTATATTTTAGGAAATTAGTCAGTGGGATTGTGCAAAGCATTCAGAAGGCATACTTTGCAAAGTACATTGGTATCAGCAGAGTATAAATGCCTATGGAGATTCTCAATCATCTAGATTACAGTTGTCTCAAAGGTTTTTTTCAAAGAAAAAACAGTCCAGTAGCCTTTTGAAGAAAAAAAGAACCTTTGAGATATCAGCAGAGTCCCACTTCTTGAAAGATACAGCATTAAAGGGTTTGATGTGGCTGCTTCAGAGGATTTCTCTGGTTGTGTGTGCATATACCTCTGCAAATATTTTCATTGGCATCACCAACGAACTGAATATGCCTGTATACCTACTTGCTCAGATAGCCAGGGTTATCTAAGCTAAAAAAGTTACTTCACTTGTACCTTTGCATTTAGTGGAAGTGTCCCTTTCAAATGCTTTTTATTAGCTATCAGCTGTTCCACAGTATGACTATGCAAGTGAAGCAGGATTCAGGTGATAAAGCATTCAACTTGATGAAGGTATGGACATCAAGAAATTTTTTTGGACATCTCTAAAAGTATAACGGTACTTTCACTTGGACACCAAAGGTATTACTAAGGCAGTTTTACTACACAAAAAGCAGCAACCCCAAAACAATAGGTTTTGAAATGTAGACTTTTACATTGTTTTTTTCCTGCCATCCACTTACACTTACAGTTACTACTCTGTGAGGGAGATAGATGGTTCCAAAATTTGATTGATTGATAAATAAGTCAATAAATAATAGTTTATTGTGGTGCCAGGATTCCTCTTTAAAATCTCTGCTTTCCTCCTTCAGAAAAAGTACAGGTAGTCCTCAACTTACGATCATAATTGAGCCCAAAATTTCTGTTGCTAAGTGAGACAGTTGTTAAGTGAATCACTGCAGTTGTTAAGTTAGTAACATGGTTGTTAAGTGAATCTGGATTTCCCGTTGACTTTGTTAGAAGGTCACAAAAGGTAATCGTATGATCCCAAGACACTGCAATTGTCATAAATGTGAATCAGTTGCCAAGCATCTGAATTTTGATCATGAGGATGCTGCAGCAGTTATAAGTATGAAAAATGGTCATAAGTCACTTTTTTCAGTGCACTTTTCAGTTGTAACTTCAAATTGTCACTAAATGAATTATTGTAATTCAAGGACTACCTATAGTTTTTCTTCCTGCTTGTCTGAAACAGAAGACTAGGTTTGCCTTTCATTTGCCTAACAAATGTTTTTAAAGATATTCTATTATCTTTTAAAGTGAAGCTGGAGCCTGATGCAACAGGGCAGAGCTGCAGTATTCCAGTCTCTCAGGATGCTCAGGCGACAATAAAAACAGAGGAAAGTTCAGAACTTGGAAATTATTCCATTGGGTAATTATTTTTGTGAAGTTAAAATAACTTACTACAGGGAGCAATGGCTGTTGTAAACAATAGGGGTTATATTTTTATAAGCCACTTGAATTTGTTGGGAGTTCACCCCCATTAATGTTGAAATGAACTTGAAGAAAGAGAATTATTTTAATTTTGTTCAATACAAGCAGTTGAGATTTTATAGTGGATATTGGATAGATCACAGTATATTAAAGCCTAGGTATGAAATACTTCATAGATGCACATTAAAATTACACTGCTCTATTTGCACATCAATTGCAGTGGATATACTGCCTTTTAGCACTGGCTCCATAGAAACTAGTTACCTTGTTTGTTCGGATTTATCTTTGTCTCAAACTTTAAGAACCATATCAAGCTATATAAATAGCTATATCCAGCTATAGACCTGAGGTGAGAAACTTCTATTATGATCCTCACAGACTCCTCCCTTTATTGCAACCAAATTACGACAGCATAATTTCCTATTTTAAAAAAGTTTAGTAGAAGCTTATAATGTCATATCAAGCTTGTGTAAGCTTAAAACTGCCCTCCCCTTGGAAAAAAAATGTAAAATACAAACTTCCAAAATGTAAAAGCTGAGAATGGTTTAAAAATGTTTGTCCAAACAGCACTGTCTTTATGTACACAGAGACTTCCGTTTGTGCTCTGTAGGCAGTAATACAGCAGTATCTGTAGATGCGTGTTCTTTGTACAGTAGAAGCAGTGTAAAAAGTACTGTACTATGCTATAAATAAATTCTATATTAAATGCCATCTCTTTATTTTCTACAGGGAAGAATATTTAGACAATCTCCCGCAACTTTTGACAGCAATTGTGAAGAATGTTCCATTAATTGCTGAGACAAGTAATGAACACATTGTTTAACAGTCATTTTTTTGGTGTAATATGCTCAATTCATACCAAGTATGGCCATTGGTCCATCTACCTGCATTTGCTATAGAGCAGTATTTCTCAAAATGGGCGAAACTGCCCCCTAATGAAAGGTGTTTGTATTATCAGGAGGGGTGTTAGACACTAAGGGGGCAACAGGAACATTATGCACCCCAAAGGGGTGGCATAAAAAGCATTTAGGATTGTAATCACAGGATTATTCAGAAGTTACCCAACAAACTTTATTAAGTGTGTAAAACTGTAAACATTACGTTTGATCATTTTAAATATATCAAACTTTAGAATGCTTGAAATATGTGGCTTTGACCACATGTTAACCATGGGAAAATCTCTTACAATTTCCTGTTTTTATATATCAATTTTTTCATTTCAAGATTATTCCTGCTAGCTGAGTTCCATATATTTTCTTCAGCATTTTTAAGAAATGTTTGGCTAAATGTCATATTCTGCCTAGTGTACATGAGGGCAATGGATTACAATAATGCTGATTGATTTCCATTTCAACCATCAGAACACTAATTTCCATTTTCTTGTTCCACTTAACAAAGCTTGTATTGTGTTTTTTTTTTAAATTCTGAAGGATAACAAGCATTCAGAAAGTGTTCCCATTTGTGCTGATATTCTGAAAGACACCAGAGACAGTCTAGCATTTTTAACTCTCCTTTTTATGAGGAATGGGAATGGGGAACTAGTATTTCTGAAATCAAAACTTCTGTGCAGTATTGCAGGTAAAATCCGCCCCCAGCCTGGAGTTTGATCCGGATGGGGCTCAAGGTTGACTCAGCCTTTCATGCTTCTGAAGTCCATAAAAAGAGGAGCCAGGTTGTTGAGGGCTATATGCAAATAATGCTTCTATATTGTAAGGCACCCAGAGAGTGTTGTAAAGTACTATGGGGCACAGTATAACCCTAAATGCTGTTGCTATTGCACACTCAGGTTTAGTGGGATCCATGAGACCAGTCCCTCTGAATCAAAGGATTTAAAAAAGATTCCTCTCCCACTTCGATCTGCTTTTTAACATATAGGACAACTAAAAGGACAATAGTTTTCTGTAGTCTAGTGGGCTATGCAGTGCTTTGTAAGTGATTTCAAGAAGGTGGTTTAGAATACGCAGGAGCACAAACCTAGCACCCAACCATATCTGTTTGATGCAATCATTTCTTTTTCCTTGGGAATAGATAGCTGTCCTCTGTAGCTGCCAGGTCAGCTCGAGAAGTAATGTAGCTTCAAAGAGATTACAGATTAAAGATTACAGACATGTATTATTACATTTGCAGCATTAAGTGTTCCAAGCACCTTTTTGAAATCACATACGAAGCACTACATAATCATTTATTCTCTGTAAAACAATACATTATGAGAGAGTTGAATCGGGCTTCTAGCCCAAATCCTGATTTTTGCAGTAGACAAGCTGTATCTTAACGATGAGGAAATAGCTGCTGAGTTATTCAGCTATGGCTGGCTTTATTTTCATCCACAACGAAAATACATAAAATAGGTGGATTTAATAGCAGTTGGCATTTACATGCTGAGACTTGGTATTCCTGAAATAAACAAACCAATTAATGTGCCTAGTTTTCATACTGGGGTTCATTCAGGCTCCTGCTTTTCCCTTCTCCAAATCATTACTAGTAATTTGTTTCTCAGATGTTTTTCATGTTCAGAGGCTTCCATCTTTCTAGTTCCAAAAGGCTAAAAAATTGTCTTATGTCACAAATACCACCCCTGATATTTACCTGTTGTTCAAATAGGTATGGTAATATCTCTTAATGTTCTTTCTAATTTAGTATCTGTTTTAAATCAGAGTAAAAGGCTTTTCAATTTTTTCCATAAGGTACTTCCTGATAAGCAGCATATTTTGATTTAAACTATGGTTTGTTCTGAGAAGATGTTCAGGAATAGCTTGCCATAAAATATATTAATTTCCATTGTTATTAAAAATCTAAAGCTTTCGGTGTTCCTTTGTTTTTTTTAGCTGAGGATGCCAATCCTTTCTGTGCCAGTTCTGTGGAACAATATTATACCTGGAATATTGGAAAACGAAGAGCTGCTGAGGTAATTTTAATAAGCTGAATTTCAGCCTCAGGGAAATGTATGACTGAAAGCTGTCCCTCAGAAATCTGGTGATTTTTAAAATCCCTAGAAATTATTTAAAAATTATCTCTTGCATTTAATACATAGCCATTTTTGCAGAGATTTACTAATACTTGCTAAATAAAATGTAACTGAACTTAAAGTTCCATGTCCTTTCTTAGCATTATACAATCCAGATCTTTTGTGTGACGAAATAGCAACTTTTCCCAATGTTGCCTTTATGTTGTCCTACTTCCAAGGGTTTTTTAATTTGCTTTTAATGTCTCTCTTCTGCTTGACAAAATGACCCTTCTGTTGCGAGCACCGTGATGAAAAATGAGGAAGCATTCCAGGATAGATTGTGCTGTCCTCTGATGTAACAAACTGAAAACAAAAAATTGAACTTGCCCTAAAAGTTTTCAATTCCTGAGCTTTTAGAAGCATAGAAGTATAACTCTTTCTTTGATGTTATTTTTGTTCTTATTTATTAGATGTACCCTATTTTAGAGCCACAAAGACAAAACGTAGAATGGCTAGAACTGTGAAATCTACTATTAACAGAAGTCTGTTTGGAACAATTTCACATGTGCACACAGACATATGCACACAGGTTCCATTGTTGCTGTATGTGACTTTGACTAGCAGCAATTAAGCAGTAGAGGATCATCTGGTCGCCATCTGGGAGATAACAGTTATCTACAGTTTTTTACTTAGTTCTTACAATGCATACAGATCCATTGCTATAGAAGATTATAATGTAACTATAATGAAAGATATACATATTTGATTCTAATTAACTTGTTTTTCCTCTGCAGTGGCAAAGAGCCTTGACAATACGAAAAATCCTTCAAGAAATCATAGAAAAGTATCCTAAATTTCACAGCATTGTTCCTCTGAAAACAAAGCAGGTTGTACACTGGTGTCGCTTCCATGGCTATACACCACCTGATCCAGAAGCTTTTAGGAATGAGGATTCCATAGAGGATGTGCTGACACAAATAGACAATGAGCCAGGTAAAGAATCTAATTTCAGAACCTCAAAGGGTTTATTTTGGCATAATTTGTAGAATGAAAATAAATTACAGGATTAGGTTTCCATCTTTGTCTCCTAAAGCCAGGCTCAGTTTTGCCTGGATGATTCAATATGTGTTTCTAGGACCATGTATAAAAATGTTATATTTAAGTGTTTTCCTATTTATTTATTTATTTATTTATTTATTAGATTTTTATACCGCCCTTCTCCCGAAGGACCCAGGGCGGTGCACAGCC